>WNWK01006770.1:40000-101689 GCA_009830355.1 Cherax destructor
TTTAGTGCTGAGGGCCTCCCCTGGGTGGGGGTCACTAGGTGGAGGTCCCTTACGTGGGGACCCTCTTAGGTGGGGGCACCCTTGATGAGGGCCCCTAGGTGGGGAGCCTCCTAGCTGGGGGCCTTAATTTGCGCCTTCACAATAGATTTAATTAATTTTTTTTTACCTCACGTGAGGGAGGGAGGCAAGGAATGAGGGAGGAAGTCAAAGAATGAGGGAGGGAGTCAATGAATGAGGGAGGAAGTCAATGAATGAGGGAGGAAGTCAATGAATGAGGGAGGAAGTCAATGAATGAGGGAGGTAGGTAGGGAGTTCCCAGTCAATTATATACATCAGCAGTGTGCTGCTACCACATTATATCCGATAACTACACAACTATCTCTGTTTCTCCTGTCTTATTCCGTCACGCTCATACGAAGTGTGAAAATTTGTCAGCCTGAGCTGGGACACTTCAGTAGTGTCAATCTGAGCTGGGACACTTCAGTAGTGTCAGCCTGAGCTGGGACACTTCAGTAGTGTCAGCCTGAGCTGGGACAATGCAGTAGTGTCAGCCTGAGCTGGGACACTGCAGTAGTGTCAGCCTGAGCTGGGACACTGCAGTAGTGTCAGCCTGAGCTGGGACACTGCAGTAGTGTCAGCCTGAGCTGGGACACTGCAGTAGTGTCATCCTGAGCTGGGACACTGCAGTAGTGTCATCCTGAGCTGGGACACTGCAGTAGTGTCATCCTGAGCTGGGACACTGCAGTAGTGTCATCCTGAGCTGGGACACTGCAGTAGTGTCAGCCTGAGCTGGGACACTGCAGTAGTGTCAGCCTGAGCTGGGACACTGCAGTAGTGTCAGCCTGAGCTGGGACACTGCAGTAGTGTCAGCCTGAGCTGGGACACTGCAGTAGTGTCAGCCTGAGCTGGGAGATCTCAGTAGTGTCAGCCAGAGCTGGGAGACCTCAGTAGTGTAAGCCTGAGCTGGGAGACCTCAGTAGTGTAAGCCTGAGCTGGGAGACCTCAGTAGTGTAAGCCTGAGCTGGGAGACCTCAGTAGTGTAAGCCTGAGCTGGGAGACTTCTGTAGGGCAATGAGGATATCGTCAATTATTCCTGTAAGGGGGCGGAAGATATTGAGGAAATGAGGGAGGGAAGGAGTGAGGTAGAGAGAGAAGTAGGGAGGGAAGGAGTGAGGTAGAGAGGGAGGTAATGGATAGGTGATTGAGGGAAAGAGAAAAAGAGGAAGGATAATTTCTTGTTTAGTGGAGAGAAGGTAAACAGGAAGAGAGGAAGAGGATTGAGCAGGAAGAGGGCTCGAGACGAAGAGAGAGGGAGGAGGGGAAGATAATTTATTGAGATAGAGGAGGTGTGTGGAAGAAAAGAGTGAGAAGAAAAGGAGAGTGAGAGGAAGAGGAAGAAAGTGTGAGGAAGAGGGAAGGAGAGTGGGAGGAAAGAGAGTAGGGAGAAGATAAGTGGAAGAAAGAATAGAAGAAAGGGAGAGGAGACAGGGAGGGGAGAAAATAAGGAGAGAGGGAGAGGAAATAAGGAGATACTGAGGGAAAGATACAGAAGTGTAGGTAAGAAGAGAGATTCAGTACCTTTGTAGGTAGGGACACAACTAGGCAAGTAGTAATTTAAGTAGAAAGGCAGGTAACCAGGTAGGAAAGGATATAAATAATTAAATAATGATAGATACAACTAGGAAAAAATGCAATAGGATATGAGTGAGAGATGAAAGGGGAAAACACTTGGAAATAATATATATATACAAGAAACCTTTTGGTCTAGACTGAAGCTCTATGTATAAAAGAAATGCCACTAACTGAATCTCCTAAATCAAATTACATTTCAGAAGAAGATGGATGGAAAAGCAGAAGGCTCTTTCCCCACTTCTTCCAACACACTACAATCGAGTGAATAATCATTTTTTAAGAAACAACAATGCCCCTACAAGCGTGCATGGCTTTATGGTACTACTACTACTGGTCATCACTAACAATATATATATATTGTGCCGATTAGGTAAAACTTGCGATTTTGGCTTAAATAAGCAACGCTCACCTTGCCATATAAGACAAGTGAAAATTTGTGTATGCAATAATTTCGCCAAAATCATTCTGAACATAACGAAAAAAATATATTTCATTGTGTTTGTTTATTATTAAATTAATGTTAACGTATCTAAAATATATTTAGTTGGGTTAGGCTAAATTAAATTGCGCTTGTTGTAATAAGGTTAGGTAGGTTTTCAAAGTTTCTCTTGGTACAAAATTATAAATTCTTACATTAACATAAATGAAAAAAATATATCTTTAAACGTATGAGAGAAAATTTTAGAAAGGACTTAATTTTAAATGAGTTCTTGCTAATTGACCAGTTTTACCTAATCGGCACGACATATATATATGATATATAATATTATATATATATATATATATATATATACACATACATACATATATACATAACGATGAAAAACATATGGTGTGTACAAGGTCTTTTATAAAATAAGGTTGAAAGTTACTCTCCAAATACTGGCACGGGAGGGCCACTAGCTCGCCAGGGTTTATCTTGATATTTTTGCAGGCAAATCCTTATAGGTTATGCATAAGCGTCCTGCCTAGCCGAGATCCCAGGCAGCATCAGCCTGGAATATTTTAAAGTACGTGAATCTCTGTGTTTCAGTGATGAGACTCGTTCTGCACCGTTTTCACGTAGTGTGTAATATATGTATATATGTATATATATATATATATATATATATATATATATATATATATATATATATATATATATATATATATATATATATATATATATATATATATATATATATATGATGGAAATCTTCAGTGCAAGTACTTTCAGACGTCTCCCTGCATCATCAGGAACTATGCAATGTTGCAAGAGTAGCAACAGAAAAACATGAGGGGAAGTTTTCTCAGAGGAAGGTGGAGTGGCTACACTAGCCATCCAGCTTCTCTCTCGAAATGTGAAGGTACAAGATTTCCATCCACCACCATGGCTTGTCTCGTATATATCTATTTACATAGATATAATGTTCGAGTGTGTATCGTGTACATGCTAGGTACTCTGTTTAGAAGATGGAGTGAGAGCAGGGAGCCTCATTAGACACGAAAATCTTTATGCATGGAGAGTACTAGATGAAGGAGAGAAGGGAGGCCACTGAAGGATTCTGAGTGATGGGTAGAAGACGACTAAGGGAGGGGGAGTAGCGATAAAAGGAGGGAGGGTGCTTCAATATGTAGGTAGGGAGGGTAGCTGAAGATGGAAAATATGATGAAGGGTGGGAAGCAGAGGACGACGGGACACAGGGCACTGGAATATAGATAGAAGATAGTTTAATGTGTTAGAAGGAAGGGTGATATATAAAGATGGAAGAAGGGAAGGAGGGTAGTCGAACATAAAAGAAATTACTTTTAGATGGAGTGAGGGAGGGTGGTTAAACATAGAGGGACTGTAAATTAACATAATCAAAAGACCAGCCAATGATAGGAGGATAATATAAGAAGGAAAATGGATGTAAGCGTATCACAAACTAGAAATAAAAACATATAGGTGATGAATAGCAGAATCAGAGGGGGAAACAAACATCAATAACTATCATCAGACTCATCACCAGAAAGCTCGCAGGTGTCGCCTGACCTGGACGACGCATGCAAAGCCTCACGAATGTACGAATGGAATTCAGGAATGTAAACAAGGAAGAGCTCAGAACACTACATGCAACATACGTTCGGCCAGTTCTCAAATACACGGCTCCAGAGTGGAGCAAACACGGAGTGAAATGTATATAGGATAATGTCAATATTCACAAAGCCTTCTTACAATATTGGCTGATCCGAATGGACTGCTGACGACAGCAGCCAAGAGAACACACCCGCTGCTGAGCAAGATTGTATTGGGGCAACGTTTCGCCCTGTCTAGAGCGATACTGTGTCCCAATAAAAGCCTGTTCTTCTGCAATATCAAGAAGAGACACGTTGCAGAACAGGCTTTTATTGGGACAACGTTTCGCCCTGTCTAGAGTGAAAGTGTGTTCCAATAAAAGAATGTTCTGCAACATGTTTCTTCTTGATATTGTTGGTACCAGGAACGAGAGGCAATATGTTCTTGATGTGACACTAATGCGAAGGATAACGAGTGGAGTTGAGACGTGTGTGTGTCACAGCTAAAACAGTCTACATTGTCTAAAAACAGTGACTACCGAAATTTAATCCCAATGAATATAAAGCAACAAAAATTGGGAAGGGAGAGAGAGAGAAGACCGGAAGAGAAAAACAGTCACCGAGGAAAGATCTGAGAGTACATAGTAATCATGTAACTTTAACGCCGTGAACTTCCACGAACTTTAACGAGAAATCATTAGGGAGGCTTTAGATTTCACATACCTTAAACCCATCTTTGAGCACGCGGCGCCAACACAGAGCCCCCACCCGATCAAGTACGTAAAGAAAGTAGGTGCATGAAATTTATACACAGTATTTACATAAGCAATATATATTTTTTTCCTTTTCTTTTATTAGTAAAACTCCCAGTTTAAATTTGCCCGAGTTGCTTTGCATAATTACGCGCTTCTCCGTGCAAGAAATAAACAAACTCTTAACTTATCTCTGCAACATTAACCTATTTTATTGAAAAATAAATCCCATTTTTAACAGTGTAAAAATGGGATTTATTTTGTAAAATGGAGCTTGAGAAGTGAACTACGAAAGACTTCAAGGGAACTCAGATTAATAAATGAAGATGAGGGGGAGGAACTGAGGATAAATGATAATAGTTTGCGACCTAATCAGCGAAGGTGGTGAGCAGAAAGACACGTATAGTTCAGGATATTTGTTAAAGGTGGCTTCTGAGCTGTACCTATGTGTCTATGACCACACCTTGTTGGTATCAGCATACTATTTCTCAGTGAAGGTGTTTAAGAGGCGACGAGGGGAGCCGGAGTACGCGGAATTCAGCTGTAAATACAGATGAACATAGCTGTAAATACAGTTATGTTCTAAAAGTAATTTGTTCAGTTTCCGAGTAGCAAGTGTACTGAAGTAAATAAAGAGGCGGAGAGTACAAATACCACACAGAGTACAGAGAGTAGGTGATATCGGGTCCTCCACGCCAACCCTTCGGTACGAGTGAAGGAGCTGGACCAGGAGCTATGCCTCAACTCCGGCAAACACAACCAGGCCAGTAAACGCGAAACCTACATTAATCTCCCCGTTCATCAGAGGAGCCACAATTAATCTCTAAACTAAACAGAGCCAGTGCAATAATTGGTGGAAATTAACATGGCCGCCTGGTATAATCCACAAGCAGGACTAATACGCTCACACAAACACAGTCATGATATGATAACAAGATGTAAAGTGATTCAGACAGGAACACCCGGGAGTCATAAAGCATACAACAATGTCTAATAATGTTTCAACATAATCTTCACCTTATATATATATATATATATATATATCGTATTATAACCACGAACGAGTGGTATTAATCAATAACAACACTGAGTAGCTTGTGGAGGCTAGTACACCAAACGGGGAGTAGAATGAAATTAGCTCTGAGGCACCCACACCATCGTATGTCCTCGGATCATGGTACAACATCTAGCTCTGCTGGATGCGTGATTCTTGTAGGATTGTATGGTCTCGTGGATTAGAGCGTCGTGGAATTTTCGCTCACCATGAGGCGGGCTAAAACAACACGGGTTCGATCCCCCGGCTAGTCGCAGTGTTGTCTGATGGAAGTCAAAAGCGTCCTGATGGAGGCTCTATGCTACCCTGGAAGAATGGTAAGCAGATTGCTTGGGACTACACCTGTGCTGCCACAATGGCAGACACCTACTTGCAATACTCCGTAGCCGAAGGGGGTGGAGCTGCCAGCCACAGGGAGACCCAGAAGACTAGCAAATATGAAGGCCTTCCCCCTTGCTATAACTTCATCCCAATAGGGTCGGAGACCCTTGGAGCGTGGGGCAAGTGTGCTCTAAAGTTTCTCAAAGAGCTGGGTGAGAAACTCATCATACAAACCAGGGACCACAGGGCGACCAGCTTCCTTTTTCAGAGACTCAGTGTGGCGATCCAGAGGGAAAATGCCTACAGCGTTCTGGGCACGCGGCCCACTGCCGGGGAACTGGACGAAGTATTTGGCATGTAGCTCTGAGTTATCATCTATGTTGTTTTACTCCCTATTGTATTCTTGTCAATGTATTTTGTCAATGTATTTTGTCTTGAAATAAAGTTTATATATAAAAGATGGGGTGGTAGGGGAAGTGGAATATTCAAATGGCTTCAGAAAGAAATCTAAATATTCTTCCTTGAAGCCTTTTTATCCACTTCTCCGAGGCAATGGGTCCCACAATTTACACCAGAGGTGGACCCCATCCTATATATATATATATATATATATATATATATATATATATATATATATATATATATATATATATATATATATATATATATATATAATAGCAGTGAATATCGTAGCATGGCCAGTTGTCTGTTCATTTTTTGTGTGCGTTATCTTACTCGTAAGTTATGATATAGTGTTATTCTGAGATCCTTGTTTTCATTTTTATCTATCAGTTTGAGCTGCCATCAATCTGGTGCAGCCCCCTAGTGGTAATTTATGCCATGTTACCTTCAAAAAATTTATTTGCATTACTGAAGTTTAATAGAATTGAATATAACAGACAAGTTATCTTACCATAATCGGTAATGCAACGGTGCCATAACGAATAAAAAAAGTAACAGCAGCGAGCTATAACGCTATACCAGTGAGCTAAGACGCAGGAAGTCACAGTAATACATAAGACCGCTACACAGCACAGCAACCCTCGCCTCAGCATCCGTCCTTTCATTACCTGGGATACAACCTTCAGGTGGGATGCCTTAATGCAGGTGAAGGGCTCTTAATCCAAGAAATAATCTTCCTCTGCCTGAGTAGTATAATAATAGTAATTATCCTCGACATAAACATGGCCCAGGACACCAACAGAATTCCACATCCTTGAGTCAAGTATGGAAATTTGTGTGTCCTTCCTGGATCCTTTTGGAGAACAGGGTGAACTAGAAGAGGCTCGATCCTCTGTTCACTAATCGCGAGAGAACACGACCTAACTAGATAACACATTAGAACCACCAATAGCGCCTTCTTCCATCCATTCCCCCTTTCTCTCTCTCTCTCACACGCCTTTTCATCTCTCACTCAACTGTCCCTTTACATTTGCTCTAAAAGCTGTCGATTCCCATCCTCATCTCTCTCTCACTTTATCCTCCCCAATTATATTTATCTCTCAATTGTACTTTTTCATTTGCTCTACCAGCTCTTATTTTCCCTCCTCCTCTCTCTCTCTCTCTCTCTCTCTCTCTCTCTCTCTCTCTCTGTCTCTGTCTCTTCTCTCACCTCTCATGGAGTTTCCGGGCCCCTGTATGAATGTTTCATGGTCGCGTTATCCAGTTTTGGCGTGATGGGCTGGCTAATATTTTACTGCTGCAGGGAAGACTTAGCGTCGACACCGACCTCTGGATGAAAGAACAGATGGATGGATGCATTAATGGATGAATGGACGTATAAATGGATGTATGGATGGATGAATAGACGGATAAACGGATGGATGGATGGATGAATAGACGGATAAATGGATAGATAGATGGATCGGTTGTTGGATGGATGAATGGATTGATTGTTGGATGAAGGGATTGTTAGATGGATGGATGGATGGACAGATGGATGAGCTGACTGACATACTGACACATACATAGAATCACGACATACCACATACATAGAATCATCGCCAAGATGAACAGGTAAAAAAATAGTTCTTCATGAGAGTCAAAAATAAAGAACAGAAAAAAAAATGAATAGCCAGAGGAGCCACAGGGAAATTTTAATACACATTTTTTATTCACTTTAAAACGAGTAAACTAAAACTGGAACGAGTTTTGAGTAAAAAGTTTTGAGAAAAAGTTCCTTAAACTAGTTTCCAATGGTGATATCAAAAGTTCCAAGAGACTAGGACCAGAAAATGAAAGTCGATTGTAGTATAAGGGGGTGGACATCACACAGAACATATATCCTGGGTGCACAAAATAAGATAGTATTGGCCAGATCCTTTGACAGGTCCTTGGGAGGACCTGGCGAAGGATCTAGCAAGTCCAGAGTCTGGCCAGGTCTCTGAAGCAAAGACCTGAGCTACTAAGATAAGACACTAAATGTAACATAGAAGGAGAGGAGGATGAACCATTGTGACGAGGTTAAAAGATAATCCTGGGGATTGATCTTCAAGGGCACTTGATCCGAAGAATTGGAGCTACTTTCACCTTCCTCGGATCACTCGTAAAAATCTCCCATTCCCCATTATCTGCATAATCACCACGGGTTTAGTGCTTTCCCCTGAATATCTCACAATAATCAAGAGTAGCGGCAGGAATATGAAGGGTTTTTGATCCAAAGAGTTGAACCTGATCTCCCTTTCCCGGGGTCGAACCTGATTACCTCCATGGCGCTCTAGTGTGGACTAACAAAACTCTGTTGGATGGTGGTTAGGACGTGAGCCGAGAGGGCTGTGTCTCGATCCCAGCAATGATAACTAGGCGAGTACACAAACACATACTCTTCTCTCTCTCTCTCTCTCTCTCTCTCTCTCTCTCTCTCTCTCTAACACACACACACACACACACACATTGCCTGCTTTAGTTTCACCCCCAAACACCAATCATTTCAGCACTAACGCACCTCCTCTTCCATCCCCTGCCACCTCCTCCTATCCCATATCAGCTTCTTCCCTCCCTTCCCACCTAACCCCTCCAGTCCCCTCTCATCCTTCTTATCTCCATTCACGCGCTTTCCTTCTCTCCCATCACCACCATCCCACAACACTCCCAGCTACCCTCACAGCCCCTCCCGACAACCTCCCCCACGATCACTCACTCGCCACTCGCCCAGGCTAAATGGCCCACACGCTGCAGGGCGAATTAATGTACACTGAAAGTAAGGTATTGGGGAGCCATCAAAAAGGAGGGGAGGTGGTGGTCAGACTTGTGTGTGTGTGTGTGTGTGTGTGATATACTCACCTCTATGTGGTTGCAGGGATCGATTCATAGCTCTTGGGCTCTGTGTGCATTGTATACTCACCTATATGTAGCTCCTGGCCCCTCCTCTCAACTTAATGCTTGCCAGATTCACTCCCTTTTTTGCCTCGTGGTCTTCTTCATATTTGCTATTAAGGCTATGTATGGAGTCTGCCTCTACCACTTCTTCACCGAGATCATTCCACTTTCAGACCACCCTGAGACTGAAGAAATTCTTCCATTACCTGAAGCCTCTTCATTCCATAACCTGAAGCCCCTTCATTCCATAACCTGAAGCCTCTGTGGAGAAAATTCTCCAAAAGAGGGGGGGTATCCACCCTTTCTCCCCTTGTTAAGGGCCCTACCCTTTCCGCCCTTAGAAAGGGCCAGACGAGGCGTGTCTGGCTGCGAAAACAAATTAACTCATACCAGATGAACTGACCACAGTGTCACGTGTTGTCTGACCAAGTAGCAACGAGTATATGCGAGTCAATAGACATTTGAGATAAATGTAACTCTTTGCCGTAACAGGAAAATTATAGTAAACTGCTGTATTAGTTTCTACACTTGAACATTACAATCATGTGTTCCAGTGATTAAAGTATTTAGAGAACACAAGCAGTTTAATTGCCACTTGTAGCAGCATGTAGCAATTGTTGAAATTGTGCTGATGTCAACGACACTGAGGCGCGAGGCAGCACGAGGCTGCACCAAGAGGTTAGATTGAACTCGGCCTCCGAAGGGGTTATACTGCGACGAAGGGAACCTAACAAAGACATTAGTCGTGGACGTCGGTGCGCTAATTTAATCTCCACTAACGTCGGGAAATCGGATAAGAACTCTGTTCCAGCGCGTTTAGTGAATAAAATCGCGGTATATTCAGAAGTGTTTGCAGCTTCTTACTACTGCAAAAAGACTGAAATTGAAGAATGTAAAGGGACAATGAGTTTGCGTCGTCTAACAAGGCAGTGACTCTTCAGCAGCGTTCTTCAAACAAGACAGTGATATCCGGGTGTGAATTAAGGGTCCGTTACAAATACCCAGGTAAGTCTGCTTAAACCTAGATGCCACCTGCTGCGCAGTTAGGAAAGCATAATTTGCTTTAGGCAGATTTATCATATCACCCGGTGAATCGTGGGCGATCCGCCCAAAACCCGTGAGTAAACAGCCTTTCAGTCCATCAAATGACTGAAGATATGGGCATATGCTCCTTTGGGGCAATAATTCTCATGTATACATTTGTTTTTACCATACAGCCCTTTGGGGAATGAGGCCATAGATGTATCCTCTGTGAAGATGTCGGGGATGGCTGCGACTTCTTGGATTCATCAATAAGCTAAGTATAGCAACGTTAACAGTCCATTTTATCGTAGGAGGACATTCCTCCACACTCTTCATTCCATAACCTGAAGCTTCTTCCTTCTTCTCGTCAACTTCAGCGCCGTTTATTAAATTTCTGGCGTTTTACAAGACACTCCAAAAAGGCTGACAGACACGAGAGATGCAATCCGACACGAAGAGCGAGACAGCCGGGCTGGGAGAACTGACAGGAAATCGGACACAAAAACCACAAGAGGAAAAAAGCAGACAGACAGATATACAAACAGGCAAACAAAAGCGGAAGTAAACGGTGACTATCAGAAGTTTGGATAAGCAAACACAAACACATTACTATTATTATTTATATTATTTATATATTATTATTATTTATATTATTATTTATATATTATTATTATTTATATTATAATTATTATTATTATTACTATTAGTTTATTATTATTATCACTAGAAATTACTAAGCTAGGACGACTCGTTACAGGAGAATGGGGGGGGGGGGCGTAGGTGGTTAAGGGTAACCAGAGGTGATCCGAGGAAACGAAAAGTCGCTCCAATTCCTTGGCTCGAGAACCCTTCGGTATAGAAAAAAAAGAAAAACTGCGTCGAAAAGAAAGTTTGAATATTTTTATTCACATGGAAGTGCTAAATCCGCATGGGCCATTCAGAGTTTGATCCAAGGAAAGTGGAGAGAATCTCCAAGTCCTTGAATCAAGAGGGCAGGGACCCTGTAACTAAATGCTGTGACATTGATGTGATTATGAAGGAAATAAGAGAGCAAAATTAGGGAAGAAACATAAGTTTGATTAGAAAGTATGGTTAGAAAGTACGATTAGAAAGTATTAGAAAATTATTACAAGACAGTATTAGAAAAGTATGATTAGAAAGTATTAGAAAAGTATAATTAGAAAATTTTAAAAAATTATAATTAGAAAGTATTAGAAAGTATAAGTATAAAGTATGATTAGAAAGTATAATTATAAAAGATGATTAGAAAGTACAATTAGAAAGTATAGTTAGAAAGAATGATTAGACTGAATTAGAAAAGTATAATAATGTAGTATAATTATGAAGTATAATTAGAAAGTATAATAAGAACGATTAAAAAATATAATTAGAAAGAATGATAACAAAGAGCTGTTAGAAAATATAATTAGAAAGAATGATAATAGGAATAATTAAAAAGTATAATTAGAAAGAAAATACTCGAAAGCATAATTAGGACACGACGTTAGAAAACTTTCTTAAATACGTTCAATGAAATTAAAAAATAAATAAAAAATCCTCCAAACAGTATAAAAAAAAATCGCTTTATTACGGAACTGCTCTTAACGATAGTGACGAACGAGGCTGTTAAGAACAATTTGAATATGCAAACGAGGTTAGAAACTATGGTAGTTAAAAGTGAATTAGTGCTGTTAATGGCCAGTGCACGCGAAGATTTCAAGAGGATGGTAAGTGTCCGAGTAGCTCCTGATCAGGGAGGTGGAAAATCATATACAGGTCCAAACACTTACCACGTTACTGCCTTCCTCAGTGAACATATTAAGTCCACTGTTGGGTTCTCCATACGTTTATTTTTTCCACAGAAACGCTGCGCTAGCCAGGGTTCGAACCCATGTTGTACTGGCCCGTCATTGTGAGCGAGAACCACATGACGCCTTAACCCACAGGAGGATTGGGTGGTCCTGTGGGTTAAGGCGTCATGTGGTTCTCGCTCACAATGACGGGCCAGTACAAAATGGGTTCGAACCCTGGCTAGCGCAGTGTTGTTATTTATATATATATATATATATATATATATATATATATATATATATATATACAAAAACACACACACAAAACACACACACACAAACCACACACACACACATATTGAAAGATATCTATGCTAATAACACAACAGACGGGAATAAAACATATTTATTTCTCCCCAACTAGGAATATAAAAGGCATCCAGCCTTCTCCTCCTCGGTATATTTACGACCCACAGATACGCCTGAAGAGGACCTCAAAATTACTCAGGACCTCCGCAGCGCCTAGCTCCCTCCTCCTCGAAGGCGTAGTTACGCGGAATATGGCGTACTCTGAGAGTACTTTTCCCAGCTCCTTGCTTCGTATATTTAGAGAGAAATTAGATGCCTTCATTTTTTATGGGCATTTCTAAACGAGCATAGATGTAAAAAAATACCAAGTACACCGACCGTCATTAAGTTCTTTAGGAAGAAAACAAGAAAAAAGACGAATGAATATTGTTATTATTCTCTATATGCATAAAATCGAAGAAAAGGTAGACTGGTGAGGTGGTGATAAGCTTCCTTATGTCGGCTTCCAGAGGAAGACTACTCGATAACTCCGGGTTATGAGGTGGGTGTGAGGACATTATTACTATTATTATTATTATTGTTACTATATTCAATGGAAAGTACGCAACCTGTAGTGGTCAATCATCGGCTGGAGGAGTGGGTGGAGACCAGGTCTGATTCGAGGAAGCGGCGGGTAACTGCAGTTGCTGAAACCAAGATCCCGTCAGAGGCATCAAGGTCAGGAGTCAGGCCCGCGTCTGGAAGATATTTCGGATGTATTAGAGGCCATTATTCAGGCGCTGACAGTTCTGTAGGACTTTCCCCCGTGGCAGTAATATTTTATTTATATGGAGCTCTAAATCCGCTGTGAGGGGTGGAAGTTCGATCCTCCGTCCGCTGATAACGAGAGAGAATCTCTACTCTCAAAGTCAGGCTTTCCAATTTGCCGATGGTGAAAAAAAAAATCTTGTGCCTGTCCGGACCTCGGTCTGGGAGGCCAGAAACAGTGAATATTGTGACGATGGTGAAGATGGTGAGGAAGAAATTCTTGTTTTTAATAGTTATCACTATCTTCTTTTTATGTAGTTATCACGTGTTTACTGTTATATATTCTCGTGGTGTTTATGTAGTTATCAAGTCCCTTTTCTCTAGTCCGATATTCATGTGAGGGGGTGATGTTATTCTCATGATCCACAAACATATTCTTATAACCTTGTATTCCTCGTAGTAAATCTATGTAAATTAGAAACAATATCTAGGAAAATACTGATCCCACTGGTCTTAAGACTGATATTCTATTTGTGAGTTATCTGTGAACTGTTCCAACCACGATACTGTGACACTGTAGGATAATAGTGACTTGTTGTAGTCAGGGTATTTTGACTGAGTTAGCTGTGAATTGTTTCAGCCACTGTATTTTAACAGTGTGGGTTAGTTGTGAATTATCCCAGCCAGGGTATTTGTGACTTTGATTTCCCCTGAGATCATTGCTCTTGACTCACGAAATCGTCATGACACGATTGCAAACAAACCATACCACGGGCGGGGATTGAACTCGTGGCGAGAGAGTCGTACATCTCCAGACCTGGAATTTTACGACTCACTCGCCACGAGTTCAATCCCCAGCCGTGGTATGGTAAACCATACCACGGCTGGGGATTGAACTCTCATTATTTTTTAAATCAAAGAAACAAACTCACTCAAGAACTGTAATAATTTGCCTATTATTCTTCCAATATTTTATAATATTTCGAGTGGCCTTTTAATGTGATTTTTTTTTAACAGGGGATTTAATTAATATCCAAATCAGTGTAATCCGCCCGTCAGGTTCATGCACAATGCTGTGTATCCGAAAGAAAGAATTTCTTGAATTTTTGTTTATGTTGTGATTTATTTTTCTTGACTGGTATGTAAATAAGGTAAAAAAAAACTATTTTCAGACCATTTCGATGGGGGTGTTACTTGATGTTGGTGACGGACTCCTGATACCAGGAACTGTAGCTCTCTTCCCTTGCCTTTAATCAAACCTAATTACCTTCTATTCTTCAGGTCCTGCAGATTAACATAAGTCTAACACTTCCCAATAATAATAATAATAATAATAATATGATAAGTAGGTTTGTTTTTTATTTTTCACGCATCATCTGGCTATTTCCTCACAACTATAGGTCACATAAAAACATTTATTTTGAAATTCGTTGCTGCTACGAGCGGGCCACCACATCAATTAAGGCCCCAGCCGCGACCTCCCTGATTTATATAAACCATTAAATTTTAGAGGTGAGTGAGGACGAAATTTGAGGATACCGGAACCGTACCCTACAAAAATGTTGGTATTACGCTATGTCTACTTTCCTTATCGTTTTTCTTCACTCGATTCAATCTAACCTTCGTGTTGTCTTTACCAGCCCGGATGTAATGAAAAAAAAAAAAAAAACTTGTATAAAATCGATCGTATCAAATATTTTTTTATATCGTGAACGTTATTAATTACAGTCATTGGTAAAAGCCTGAATTTAGGATTAAAAAAATCGTAGGTTTAATATTAATGTGACCAGGATTCGAATGTTCTCTTCGTGAAAGAACCTTCACTTGTCCAGCTGATCAAGGTTGCCTTAAAAAAACATACCACGGGCAGGGATAGAACCCGCGGTCAGAGAGTCATAAAACTCCAAACCGATGCCTTAATCTCTAAAACTATTAATAAACTCTCAGTTTATTTACACTGATACATGCTAAACAATTTCAGAAGACACTGTAATTGACTGGATACATATAAGAGCACTATAGTGACGGCTTAACCTGAACTTCGCTCCGAGACGCTATTAACTGAGTTTATTTAGTAATGGAATCGGGTTTAAGGTTGAGTGTAATCCCTTCAACCGTCTCATGTATACTTTAATCCCCCAAAATATGGTTTAAAGTAAATTCTCAGCGTGTATTTTCTGAGAGACGTACAACTCTCGCTGTGCCTCTGTCTGAAGAGGGACTGATCACCTCATATATGAGAGACTGATAACCTCTTATCTACATCTCCACGACCTCGGTGTACATATCCTTCGTTTAGTAAAGCAGTCTGTGACACAGCTATGTTCACAAGCCGCATCTCTTCTCTACCAGCTCAATTTTTAATCTGAGATGCGTTATCCTACCTCAGCTCGTTTTAAACCCCTTTGCCCCAGGATATCCCCCACGATATTCAACTAGCACCCAGGTGCCAATTTAAAGCTATCGGAAGATCGACAGCAGACTCCTCGCTCCGCCTGGGAATCGGGTTCCTGTGGTTGTGAGCCGAGCGCTCACCTGTTCTGGCCTGGGTATATCCAAGATGATGCAGTCTCTGAAGTACAGAAGCCTTACCAGCGATTCTGGAGAATATCCTGCTGCTCCTTTGTCATCCAAGAAAATAGAGATACGACTCCATTCTTTGCATCAAACTTGATTGCTTCCCAGTGCTCAGGTGCTGAATGACCCTTTTGGGTTTAGCGCTTCCCGGAAATAATAATAATGATAGTAATAAAAACAATAAAATTAATAATAATAATAATAGTAAAAATAAAAGTAATAATGATAATAAAAGTAATAATGATAATAAAATTAATAATAATAATAATAAGTAATAATAATAATAATAAAAGTAATAATAATAAAAGTAATAATAATAAAAAAAATAATAATAATAATAAAAGTAATAATAATAATAATAATAATAATAATAATAATAATAATAATATTAATTATTATTATTATATCAATATTATTATTAATAAAAATAACATTAATAATAATAATAATAATTATTATTAATATTATTATTATTATTAGTTACCATTTTCGAAAGAGCTAATATCGTTTCTTTACATCAATAAATATATTTATATTTTTATTTGAAATATATTCATATCAACAGACACAGCCTTTCCAGGACAGTGAATACTTTTCCAGACTCACGTATACTTTTCCAGCTCTACACACATCCATTCCATCTAGCGGTGCTGGAACTGCTTGATTAGATTTGAATTTAGTAAGACGAAGAGTGTACATAACACCACAACACAATCCGTAACACAGACATTATTGCTAACATTAATCCAGACGGTGGGAGAGCGGAGAGCAGTATATCCTGGTGATGCAGTGGGAGAGGGAGGGTGTGGGAGAGAGTGAGGGCATCGGGGAGAGAGTGGGGGAATTGGGGAAGGAGGGAAGAGGATGTGGGAGACCGTGTGAGAGTGTGGGAGAGAGTGGGGAACTGAAGGAGAAAGAGGGAGGGAGAGTAAAGAGAGGGGTATGGAAGACATTGAAAGAAAGAGTGTTTGAGAGAGTGGAGGAGAGGATGGGGAGGAAAGTGAGAAAAAGAGGAGCAGAGTAAGAAATATCTCTCATCAACTTCACAGCCTTCTTTCCAACACTTTCTCAGACTCCTCCTCCACACCATTTATCAGCCTACTCTGTTCCATTCTTTCTACATTGCTGAACTAGTGAGGGACCCCTATGCTCTTTGCGAGACCCCTTTCCTCCCCCGCAAATATTCACTTAAATACAGGAAAGTCGACTGTCTTAGGTTGCATCCTGAGAAAATAACCCTAAAAGTCTTGATTTTTCCCCTCAAGTAAACACCCCTCAGGAAAATAAACCACACTCTTTGGTTTTCTTCTGATATAAACCTTCAGGAGAAGAGGTTATTAACCCGAGGGAAGTCTTGTTATTTTCCCCAAGTAAACAAACGCACACACACACTTCCATCATGGACAGTTACCAGAGACACTAACAAACAGCGAGCAGCAGAAGGAACACCTCTGGAATTTTTACCACATCTGTGAAAAGTGCTTTTCCCTGTCGTGAGGTGCTTGCTGCCTCCTGCCACACTGTTTACTTTCCACCGCACTCTTCTTCATCGAGGTGCGACAAGGCACTGCATCCCCTTCCCCACACACACACACATACACACACACACACACATACACACACAGACACGTAAACACACACACACAAAATCTGAAGAGTGAAGTAGTGGAGGCAGGAACTATTCAAAACTTTAAGATGAGGTACGATAAGGCTCTTGGAGAAGGGAGAGAGTGGACATAGTAGCCACTAGCAAAGAGGCTTGACCAGGCGCTGTGAATCGACCCCTTCAACCACAAATAGGTGAGTTCAAACAGGTGAGTACACACACACTACAAGGGCTGATGCTCTGAAACTAACGAGAAAAATCAGAGCAGAAGAGAAGTAGTCAGAGAAGTGAGCCAAAGGTCCCAGCTAC
This sequence comes from Cherax destructor, assembly GCA_009830355.1. NCBI lineage: Eukaryota > Metazoa > Arthropoda > Malacostraca > Decapoda > Parastacidae > Cherax > Cherax destructor. The sequence goes on from WNWK01006770.1 coordinate 57,476, forward strand.
GGGTCATCATATAACTAAGACCCACGTCAGGAAACACTTGTCCTGTTTCCTTACCTAATGTTTTACCAAACAAATGCAAGATGTAGAGTGGATGGAACACACTGAGTGGATGGAACACACTGAGTGGAACACATTGAGTGGATGGAACACACTGAGTGGATGGAACACACTGAGTGCATGAGACACACATTGAGTGCATGAGACACACATTGAGTGCATGATACACACATTGAGTGCATGAAAGTGAAATAAACACCGATCACAGAGAGAAACCCACGTAAAGCCAAAAACCGTTGCTGTATATTTCGAGATCTAACTGAGACCCTCTTCAGTGGATACAAAAGAATGACTAGAAAAATTAGGCAATGTTCTTCCGAGGGAGGTGTTCTTCAGATGGAGATGTTCTTCTGAAAATGGTCTTATGGAGATGTTCTTCTGGAGATGTTGTTTACATCATTTTCTTTCCTGAGAGTCTCACATTCTCTCTCTCTCTCTCTCTCTCTCTCTCTCTCTCTCTCTCTCTCTCTCTCTCTCTCTCTCTCTCTCTCTCTCTCTCTCTCTCTCTCTCGTTCTTCATTTCCCCCACCCTCCCACTCTCTCCCTTCCAACTCCCACCCATCACCATCCCCCTCCCCCTCCCCTTCCCTTCCCCTCTCCCCCTCCTACACCTCAGCATGGGGGGAGGGGTGGGGGATTGGAGGCTCCGTAATTACATTACCTCCTCCATGTCGATCAGATTACACAATTACCTTGACAAATAATCTCAGCCATTACATTAGTGGATGAGTCAGTGTCTCTCTGCCACACCAGCGAGTCGCTAATTACCGCTATTAATAACACCTGATTACGTTATTCCGGGACCTCACTTAATCTCTGTCTCTCTCTCTCTCTCTCTCTCTCTCTCTATCTATCTATATTCTTCGTGCGTGTGTGTGTGTGTGTGTGTGTGTGTGTGTGTGTGTGTGTGTGTGTACCTACCTCTAGTTCCGCACATTCCCGCCAGGACAATGGGCATTTCACAAAATTCCAGCTTTTAATTGAGGTTACGGGATGGTCACTGACATACATATACATACATAACACTTTCCCAAGCGTCCTATATAGCTGGATAACCTTTGAATGTATGCATGTATATGCGTATGACCATTTATATGTATGTACATGAACTAAGAAAATGTATTCGAAGCTTGTAATAATCCCCAGGACTCGGAGATTTAAGCTGTGATGTCTTTATATGTGAATTCCGTATGTAAATATTATTTGACGAAGCCATGTACCCAATCCTCACATGTAGGAACCAGGACCCGACTACTCTCGCAAATACTAATTAGTGCACATACACACACACCTGCAATCACAAATAGGTGAGTACACACACACACATTCACACAAATCAGTATTACACGAGCGTAAATTATTTACAAACATGCATCATGACTCTGTCTCCGTGCATTTCCTCTGCAAACGTTTAAATGATATTTTATTTATATGCATAAACCAACAACGGGATTAAAATTGGATGTAACACCAGACGTAGCGACAATCAGAGAAACATGCGGGATATGCTGGCTCCTGGCACCCTTTATTGTGCAACTGTATGATAGAGAAAGGTGTAAACTGGTATTTTTTTCCCAAGATTAAATGAAATTGCGTGGTGTAGTAGCCTCGTTTTAGAGTGCAAAGGTAATGGGTGAGGCTGTTTTGGGTAGGGGGTTGGGGTGCTTGTTTGGTTGTTTGGGTTTTGAGGTGCATGATTATGTGGGGTGGTTGAGGCGATATGGTGGTTGTTTTGAGGACTTGATTAAGCTTTGTTAACCCTCGTTTTAGGGTGTAAACGTATTGGGTAAGACTGTTTAGGGCAAGGTGTAGGGGTGGTGGTTGACTGCTCGAAACAACTAAACTTGATAAACTTTTACGCAGAGCGATTCGTTGTCTCGATAGATGCTTCTCCGGCAGCATCTTTCTTCTTTGTTCTTCACTGTCTCGGTGGCTGGTAGTTTGGGCAATACTTGCGAGTATTCAATATTAGGGAATGTGGTTGATTCGTTGGTTGGTAGTCTGGGTTGTCAGTGGGATGAGATACAGGAGGGGGCGTGGGAAGGGATAGGAGTTTCGTTAATCGTCAGCTCGGGGTGTTGGCTGGATGACATACAGGAGTTCAAGGACCGGATTTGGTCGATTCGTTGGTTGACATGACAAGTTCCCTGAAAAAATCAGAACGTTTTTGCCCACTCAGAGGATTTTAATAAGTCGCACGAGGAGCAAAGCGACAAGACGTTCTATACAGGTGATTGGATAGGAGACGAAGTAGATCTGGCGTCATCGGTGATCTAAGTGAAGGACAGCGTCTACTGCATGAGCCAAATAGTTTGGCAATGCAATATGTTTCCCCGTTTCTGCTTTATGGTGTTGGAGATGTGTACGATTGCACTTTCTTCACCTGGCCAGCCAGTGAGCCGTACGAGTTTGTATCAGCACGTAACACGCGCTGTTCTCATTGTCAGTTTTAAATGTTTACTTATGTTACAGGATTCTGGTGTTTAGGCCGAGTGATTTTTTTTTCTCCACTGAAGAGTTCCTTTCACCATCCTCATGGGATAGTGCCACATCCTTCCCATGGGATAGTGTCACATCCTTCTCAAGGTATAGTGTCACATCCTCCTAATGGGATAGTGTCACATCCTCCTAATGGGATAGTGTCACATCCTCCTCATGGGATAGTGTCACATCCTCCTCATGGGATAGTGTCACATCCTCCTCATGGGATAGTGTCACATCCTCCTCATGGGATAGTGTCACATCCTCCTCATGGGATAGTGTCACATCCTCCTCATGGGATAGTGTCACATCCTCCTCATGGGATAGTGTCACATCCTCCTCATGGGATAGTGTCACATCCTCCTCATGGGATAGTGTCACATCCTCCTCATGGGATAGTGTCACATCCTCCTCATGGGATAGTGTCACATCCTCCTCATGGGATAGTGTCACATCCTCCTCATGGGATAGTGTCACATCCTCCTCATGGGATAGTGTCACATCCTCCTCATGGGATAGTGTCACATCCTCCTCATGGGATAGTGTCACATCCTCCTCATGGGATAGTGTCACATCCTCCTCATGGGATAGTGTCACATCCTCCTCATGGGATAGTGTCACATCCTCCTCATGGGATAGTGTCACATCCTCCTCATGGGATAGTGTCACATCCTCCTCATGGGATAGTGTCACATCCTCCTCATGGGATAGTGTCACATCCTCCTCATGGGATAGTGTCACATCCTCCTCATGGGATAGTGTTGCACCCTCCTCATGGGATAGTGTCACATCCTCCTCATGGGATAGTGTCACACACTCCTCATGGGATAGTGTCACATCCTTCTCAAGGTATGTGTCACATCCTCTAATGGGATAGTGTCACATCCTCCTAATGGGATAGTGTCACATCCTCCTCATGGGATAGTGTCACACTCTCCTCATGGGATAGTGTCACACTCTCCTCATGGGATAGTGTCACACTCCTCATGGGATAGTGTCACACTCTCCTCATGGGATAGTGTCACACTCTCCTCATGGGATAGTGTCACACTCTCCTCATGGGATAGTGTCACATCCTCCTCATGGGATAGTGTCACACTCTCCTCATGGGATAGTGTCACACCCTCCTCATGGGATAGTGTCACATCCTCCTCATGGGATAGTGTCACATCCTCCTCATGGGATAGTGTCACATCCTCCTCATGGGATAGTGTCACACTCTCCTCATGGGATAGTGTCACACTCTCCTCATGGGATAGTGTCACACTCTCCTCATGGGATAGTGTCACACTCTCCTCATGGGATAGTGTCACACTCTCCTCATGGGATAGTGTCACACTCTCCTCATGGGATAGTGTCACACTCTCCTCATGGGATAGTGTCACACTCTCCTCATGGGATAGTGTCACACTCTCCTCATGGGATAGTGTCACACTCTCCTCATGGGATAGTGTCACACTCTCCTCATGGGATAGTGTCACACTCTCCTCATGGGATAGTGTCACACTCTCCTCATGGGATAGTGTCACACTCTCTTCATGGGATAGTGTCACACTCTCTTCATTGGATAGTGTCACACTCTCCTCATGGGATAGTGTCACACTCTCCTCGTGGGATAGTGTCACACTCTCCTCATGAAATAGTGCCACACTCTCCTCATGAAATAGTGCCACACTCTCCTCATGGGATAGTGCCACACTCTCCTCATGGGATAGTGTCACACTCTTCTCATGAGATAGTGTCACACTCTTCTCATGAGATAGTGTCACACTCTCCTCATGGGATAGTGTCACATCCTCCTCATGGGATAGTGTCACATCCTCCTCATGGGATAGTGTCACATCCTCCTCATGGGATAGTGTCACTCTCCTCATGGGATAGTGTCACACTCTCCTCATGGGATAGTGTCACTCTCCTCATGGGATAGTGTCACACTCTCATCATGGGATAGTGTCACACTCTCCTCATGGGATAGTGTCACACTCTCATCATGGGATAGTGTCACACTCTCCTCATGGGATAGTGTCACACTCTCCTCATGGGATAGTGTCACACTCTCCTCATGGGATAGTGTCACACTCTCCTCATGGGATAGTGCCACACTCTCCTCATGGGATAGTGCCACACTCTCCTCATGGGATAGTGCCACACTCTCCTCACGGGATAGTGCCACACTCTCCTCACGGGATAGTGCCATACCCTCCTCATCCGGACAATACTCTCATTTACACGTGACGCTCCCCAGCCGCCGCCTTAGCGGTCCACAGCATTTACGTAAACAATTACTTTAAATAGACTTTAAATAGGTATAACAAAAAGATATGTGTAATTAGTTACGTAACTGTATCTGTCGCTGAAGATTGAACTCGTCCAGAAGAGCCGTGCGTAAATTATTTTCAGGAAAAAAAATATCCCATTTCACAAAACAAATTGACCCTTGCACACTGCAGTGACAATCTAGATTTTTTCTAAGTAGGGAACATCATTGTTGGAAGTTTAAAGCCGAGCAGAAGTGGCTTTCTCAAGGCATCGCTTGGACACCAAAACCGGGAATGGTCGATATAACATCAACCAGAGAGCACCAGCACGTGCCAGTAGTTGTATCAACCCAGTTACAGTAAACAAGAGCTGAAAAATTTGAAGCCGATCGGATGAAGCGTTCTCAAGTTATAAACGAAAACCTGGAGGATGAAATAAATTCCTTTGTCTACTACTTAAAAGTACTCCTTTCGGGGATGTTTAATAAGTAAATAAATAATAAGTAAGCTTATTTAGGCACATGTACACCTAAGTACAATCATCATACATAGTGTAAATTACCTAGGATAAGGGAAATAAATCAGACAAATATTTCCATTGGGGTCCTTGGAAGCAGCAAACTGCTGTCTATAAGTATTCCATATAGAAATATTCCATATAGACAGAGAAAGATCCGGGTAATAAAACACAAGGCTCTCTCCCCACCACCAACTCCTGGCTCAACCGCCAGCAGGGTAAAACAGATTTAAATGCAATAAAGATATTTTATAATTTGCAGAGCTTGGGGGAAAACAACCTTTTTTGCCTGGTTGCACAACGCCGATATTTCATCCCGTAGCGCCAGCGGTGTATGTATGTATGTATACATTAATTAAATTGTATTTTTCAGTCGCCCACTCGTAACCTTTCTGGCCGAGAATTAATATAACACCGGGAATTATTTTGCGATATGTTGTAGTTTTGAGAACTGTGATCTTCAAGGTACTGGATTAGTTGACGTCAACCATCCTGGGAGGTACTACCCTCCTTGCCATATGTGATCCCAGATAGTAGATTAGAAGACATCAGCCATCCATGGAGGTACTATCGTCCTTGTCATATGCGACCTCTTGTAGTAGACTAAAAGACATTAACCATCCATGGAAGTACTACCCTCTTTGACATGTGATCTCAAATGAAAAGCCGATAGACAACATCCATTTAGGGTTGACTCAATATATATAATAATTGCTGTGAACCACATTAAGAGTCCATGCATAAACGAGTAAAAAAATATCACATTAGTCCCCCATAAATCTTTTCAACCCAGTATATTTATCATCCATAAATAATTTTTAACGTTAAAAGTATCAGCTATAATCCAGCAAGTTTAGAAATTTTCTTGACGTGACGATAAAATATATAAGATTTATTCTCCGGTAATCCCTTCAGCGATTAACCTTATCGAGTTTGATTTTATTGTGCCAAGGTCAATTAATTTCACCACTGAAGGGAACAAATATAGATTAGCGTTTATGAATGAGTTTTATGAATACGTAATGAAGAGCTTGACGATGAATGAGTTACGTGAATGATAAACTTTACTTTGATATCAACAAATTTCATAATTTAGGGACAATCTGTTCAGGACTTAAACACATTGTACATGAATGGTACAAAACGCCAACAAGATGAAGAAGTAGACACATGTACAACATCTTCGTATATTTATTTGTAGACGTTTCGCCCTCCAGTGGCTTTATCAATACAATACAAAGACATGATGTGAAGACTGTAGAACTATATACAAAAGATGAGGTAATTAGTCTCATAGTCTTGGAGTTGGCCAAGAACACCGTAGTCTTGCACGAACGAGGATTTACAACTGTTTAATTTCTTTAAATGAATGTCTCTCCAACATTCAGTAGTGTCATTGATAAGTTTATTAATTATTAATTAGTCCGAGTGAATGTGTAAGACTTATTAAGGCGTATGAGTGAAGGTTTCTTGATCATTAGGTTGTGTGAGTGAATGTTCACGTATCATTAAGGTTGTGTAAATGAATGTTCATGAGTAGTTATGTAGTGTGAGTGAATGTTCATTTAACATCAACTTTAATAAGTTATTCTAAAATGTTTTAATATAATTGTTACGAAAAAAAGTAACTAAAAATGAACGAAAAAGCATTATTATTATTATTATTATTATTATTATTATTATTAGATGAAACGCCAAGCCCGAGAGGGGTCAGTCACCACCAGGAGTACTGCAGGCTCGACCCTCCGACTGCGGAGTGTGAGGCGCAGAAAGGAAAAGGAGCTGAAAAATTTGAAGCCGATCGGATGAAGCGTTTTCAAGTTATAAACAAAAGAAGGGCCTCGGACCAGGACGGAAAAACAGAACCTTCAACACCACCTCCTCCAGTAGGTAAACATTCTCATCTTGAAACACACACACACACCGGGTTCAACACAAGTCGGGGGAAGATAGCGTTAAGGAGGATTAAAAATAACGTATGTAAACAGTATTGTAGGCAGGACAGAGAATAACGTAAGAAAGTTACGTCAAGGCAAAGTGAAAGTAACACATGCAGTGCTGAGTAGACTTAGAGAATAGTGTTAGGCAAGGAAGATACGACGAGCCAAGATTTTTGAGGATATATAAAGGACATTGAAACAATAGTGTTGGGAGTGAGGAAATGGGATTGAAGTGGGTAAAAAAAAATAAGAAAAGACAAATGCCATAGGAAAATAGTAATGGAAGTGGGGAAATAGGGTTGATGGGGATAAAGTAAGGAAAAATAATGCTACGAGAGATAAAGCTTGGAAACAGTGAGGGAGATAAAACCACAAAAAAATATATATATAATTCTAGGATGGGAAAACAAGAAAAATAGTACTGGGAAAGGAAACCTATGAAAATAGTACTGGTTAGTAAAAACAAGAAAAATAGTCGTGGGAAAGAAAAAACGAGAAAAAGTACCGGAAAGGAAAAAAAAAAATAACAAGGAAAATAGCACCGGGAAGGAAAAACTAGAAAATAGTATTGAGAGGAAAAAACAAGAAGAATAGTACTGAACGATAAAAAAACAATACAATTTGAAAATATGTTAAAAGTAAAGAAAAATATTGAGAAATACTTCTGTAAGACAACAAAGTCAGATATATTAATGTTGGTAACAAAAAAAAGTCATATATATTAATGTCAGATATATTAATCGTGGTTAATGGCTAATGGTTAATGGGGTTGGGGGGAGGGGTTTAAAGTCTATCGGCTACACTTAACCTCTTTCACCATCAAAGAGGAAAACTTTAATCACCTCAAAAAGGGATTTAAATAAATTCTGAGCATATATATGCTGAGAGTATACCCTGTGTATACCCTGCGACCACGATGTGTGTATACCCTGTGACCACGATGTGTGTGTATATATATATCCCCTTGAATTTCAAGGATCAAAACCCCTTCGACCTTGAAGGACCTGGGCGACCAGCTCCTTCCCATCCTCCTTTCCCTTCCCTGTCATCTCCTCCTTCCATGCAAAATATAGCTGGGATTTATCTGCCCTTCACTACCGTCTAACCTAATGAAATTTCACCCTGAAATATTTGACACTGGCCACCCCCGTTTTTCAATATATATTTTCCTTCACGGGTATTTTTCGGATGATTTCTTTGATGTTGAGTGAATAAAATTAAATTTTGTTTGAGTTTCTGGGAGAGAGAGAGAGAGAGAGAGAGAGAGAGAGAGAGAGAGAGAGAGAGAGAGAGAGAATCAACTACTACACATTCGTGTCTAATCGAACAGTAGTACATAAATAGTACTTGAGTAGTACATGAAAAAAAGAGACAGGACACCTCTACTGAGTAGTACGAGTACGAGTCTACTTCCAATTCTTTGTAGAGATTTGAGACAGAGATGGATTTCTACAGCTAGTACTACTGTTACTATTGCGACCTTGGTTACCTATACCCTACTACCATCATGCCCTTGGAAGCTCAGTCTAAACTATCAAGGCATTTCGACACCTAACTTTATTTTCACTCTTATTGCTCCAGCGAGCAAGAAAAAAAATTATTTGCCTACATTTGTGTTGCATCACTTACCTAGAAGTTTTCTACCATGCAATTGGCATGAAGATAATAAAAAATACAGGACAGGCTTTTATTAAGACAACATTTTGCTTTGTGTTTTAGCTCTGTCGAGACTTGGTAAGCTCTACACAGAGCGAAACGTTCTCATAATAGAAGCCAGTTTTGCAACTTGTGTCCTTCTAAACTCAAGACAAGTCGTGATGAGTGAACAGTGAATAAACTGAAGAAACAGCGGCACCAACAATGTCTTCGTCCACGTACTTCTCCGCAAGAAGTCATAGCACCAACGTAACTTGTTTTATTATTCTTTCTGGAGAACTCACGTACAGTGTAATAAGCATCCATCGCCCGTGTCTGGGAACATTCTTGGATGACTGGACTCAGAACAGTGTGCTAAAGCTTCTTGCTTCACCTCGTACGATGATATGGTAGTGCTTCCGCATGTTTGTTTAGTATGTCAATGTTTACCCAGCCAGCCAAATTCGCAGCGTTTGTAGAAGTCTCCTTCCTGCCTCGTCCACTTCGTGGGATCTGTAGATACTCCACTCATACCTGTTTCAGTAGAAACTATCAGTTCTACGAGGCTACAGATGACCTGTTCATCATTGAAATTCTTCCCAGCAGCAGTACAGGCTCTTTAAGCAGATCAATTCCTCCAAGAGATCAAAAACAATCCCACTGAGATAGCTCCTTCGTGGAGAAAAAAGCCCAAACGCTGTTCGCCAAGGCTTGGAGAACGACCATATGGGTAAAACCCGTATGTGATCGCTTTTTATCCTGACAGATATAATAGCAGAAACGTAATCCCCTCTCAGTGATCCTGTCGGCATGGGGAAGCACAGAAACAGCAGCCACACCAGTCCTTAACATGGAGTGGACCTGCTAGACGGATCATGCTTCCGACAGGTAATTCTACCACCGCCATTTCCCGATCACTCATGTCAAGCAGAATTGGGGTCGCTTACCAGACAACTGAAACCATTAGGACCATCACCAGGACAATCTCTCACAGCGACGGGATGTCAGCGCGAGCGTCAACACCAGTTCTTGTGGTAAGGCAGCAAAACATACTTGAGTGAAGCACGATATGCGATCTATGGCATTTATTGAGAAGACGTTTCGCCCACCGGGGACTTTATCGAATCATAAATCGATAAAGGCTCTGGTGGACGAAATCTAACCTCAATAAATGCCATAGGCCGCATATTTCTTTCTCACATACTTGTCGGTATATTTTGCCATTGACAGACTATATGTATTTTCCAAATAGCGTACTGAAGATAAGAGACACACTGCATAACATGTTTTGGTTGTGACGACCTTTCGCACTTTTACAGACTGATAAAGCTCCTATCAGAGGTGGGCCTATTTTTCCAAAATGTAAACTTTCTCTGCAATGTTGGCCATTTTTCTACAGTATATGAGCAGCTAAATGGAACATTTCCAGGTATCTAGAAAGTGACCAAATTTTGCAAGGCCACAAAGCGTAGGAAGTAATATTCTGAAACTGGATGTTGTCCTTAGAGCAAGATTTTGTAGGTGAAATCTCGAAGCCGGTTACAGGTGTGTGTTACAGGTGTTACAAGTATGTCACATAAGTTAATCCTTCTTCCTTTCTTCTCCTACCCTCCTCTATCTAATACTCCTTGCCCTCTATCTCTCCTCCTTCCACCAACTAACTCTATTTGCCCTCCATCTCTCATACCTTCCTCCATCTCGCCTGCCTTCCTTCATCTAATCCTCCTCTTCCTCCATCCCCTCCATCTCTCCTCCTGTGATGGGACATATAAGCTATATTATGATATATAACGATAATTTCCCACAGTGAAAAAGATTCCTATAACAGAAACACCTGAACGCTTCCGTGCATTTGTACACACAGAATTTTCAGATAATTGGTAATCTGAAGACTTTTCAGATGATTAGGAATCCTAGTCAAGTTCATTACTCCGTTCAATCTACGGGCCAAGAGCTGTATACTAACCTCTGTTCATTTTAAAGCCCATCACTAAAATATACTACCCCTCCCTTCCCCTCCATTTCCAGGATACGACCAACAGTAGTGTGTTAACAGTTGGGGATCTATTTACTACTAGGAAAACAAGGACAGCAAGCGTAGGAAAACAAGGACAGGAAGCGTAGGAAAACAAGGACAGGAAGCGTAGGAAAACAAGGACAGCAAGCGTAGGGAAATATACTCAACGTTCTCCGCACGCCCCAGGGTGGAATCCGGGTCCTTTTGTTGGGTGACGAAAGCAATGCCTCCGAGCACATGAAGTAATGCGGACAATGAATATTCTGTGCACATTAACCGTGTTGGAGGTGTCAACAACTTTGATGGTGCAGTGTACAATAATATTTAGTTACAGAGAATACATGTAATACATGTACCTTAAAGAAGAAAGATCCTTCGATGTTGCAGTCTGTCTTCTAAATAAAACATTGCAGGTGGGGATACCAGTGCTGTTAGGAATATCGAATTATCCAGCGCTGCGAGATATAGGCCGGTTGTTTAAGTTATTCCATCACTGCCGGTTAACTAAAACATTAGGTTAACCTAACGAATTCCGACTTTATCTAACGTTGAAAATTAGATATTAAAGCTATGCAGGAGTCTAGAGTCAGCAGGAAGCAGCCAATTGTAAAGTGCACGAAAATGCCTGTTTTATATCCAAAGAAATATTGTATCAGACGACATACTAATGAGGAAAATATTGTGGAAACGGCCACTCTAATATAATCGCAGTCATAAGCACTTAGTCAATACAATCCAAAACCCACACGGAGTATGAAATTGAATATTTCTGTCCCTGTGTGGCTTTGTAATTACACCCTAATTCCACTCAGCGTCACGTCTGGACGAATCTACCATAAAGTTTGTCATACAAGGAACGGGACTCATGCACTCTGTCTTCCTCAAATCTAACTTAAATATAACTCAGTGGTAAGATCCTTAGCGGATGGCTCAAGTATCCGTAAGAGGTTTTACTCTGAAGGGTAGTATGCCAGGAAGGGTAGTATGCCAGGAAGGGTAGTATGCCAGGAAGGGTAGTATGCCAGGAAGGGTAGTATGCCAGGAAGGGTAGTATGCCAGGAAGGGTAGTATGCCAGGAAGGGTAGTATGCCAGGAAGGGTAGTATGCCAGGAAGAGTAGTATCCCAGAATAAGCCAAGAAAGTCAAACAATATGTCTTATTTCAGTTAGGATTCTTATTAGGTAATCCCCAAGTCAAAGACGTATAACAGACGTTAAAGTTCAGAGACAGCTGGTGTTAGGAGACTTGTCCATACCCTCCTTTGAGCTGAACCTTATTACCGTGTCTATAGAAATAAGAGACACGTTTCGGCGGTGAGACTGAAAAAGATCCCTCGACCGAAACATCTCAATAAATATCCTAGTATTACACGTTTCTCAGTGACACTTAAAGGTAAATAACGAGAAGGGAAAAAATCACCAAGGCGATATAAACACGTTTCTCTCGTTAGGTCCCATAAAACGCCACGGAGTTTACAAAAAATAGTGTTGATTATTTTTCAACATACCATCATTCTCCCACTATGGTAGAGTAACCCCCCCAAAAAAAAAAAAAAAAAAGGAAAGACATACACCATCACTCATTCAGTAGCTGTCTTACCAGAAGTGCTCAGATATCATGATATAAATGACCTTTTAAATTTGATGGAAACCTTGAAATATCACGTCTTACGATGAGATATTTAAGGCTTAATAATAATAATAATAATAATAATAATAATAATAATAAAAACAATAATAATATTATTATTATTATAACTGCAGACAAATGATTGTTTTCTTGTGAATCAGCATGTAAACACGAGATGGTCGGCCCCAGGGAACCAGTACTGGAGGAGGAGGTGGAGTTGCCTTCACATGTTGCATTTGAAACCTACTCGGAGTGTTAAGTAAATGCAACTAATGTGACATTTTATTGTGGCAACGTTTCGCTCTCCAGGAGCTTTCTCAAGCCGTTACAAGCGTTACATGGACACAGTGTCCTTTTACTTAACATATTGTCGGTAATTCTACCAATATTATTATACTCGGAGTGTCTCTCAGATCCACTGGTGACAGGTAGTTTTGAACTCTCTCTGTCTCTGTGTGTGTGTGTGTGTCTCTCTCTCTCTCTCTCTCTCTCTCTCTCTCTCTCTCTCTCTCTCTCTCTCTCCAGGATCTGAACGATGCTTTAAGTTTGAATTCAAAGGGAAATAAAATATAACTTGATGATGGTTGTTGTTGTTGTTGTTCCTGTTGCTGCTTCTCCTGCTTCTTCCTCCTCTTCTTCTTCTTCTCCTCTCGTCTTCTTTTTTATAATAATTACTATAATAATAATATTATTATTATTATTATTATTATTATTATCATCATAAATATTTTTAATAACGCTAATCAAAATAAATAGTATGTTCATATTTTTTTAAGTTAAGTTCATCCAAAAGAAAAAACGAATATTAACGTGACTGACATGATTTGTATAATGAAGCGGAATGCCGTAAGCTGATTAAACATGTGAACGCGGCTCTGGAGCCATTAACAGCAGTCGATTCCATGATTCAATTGTACGAGAAAGTAGAGAATCATTCGGAGTTAGGGAGAATCTGGTCGGGCAGTCCCGTTGCAGGATGAAAGGTCTGATCTGTTTGGTCAAACACACCCTGGCGTACACAAAGAAAGCATGTGTTTGAATTCTAAGTAATCCTGATCATCAAAAGACGAGCTGAGGGCATGAAAAGCAACGGGGAAACAATTGTTGCATATTTGGAAGGCTTTCAGCAGCGGGGGTAACTAAACCAGTTGGGTACGCGCCTGCAATCTTCCCATTGAATAATGAATCGTCATATCCACCTCACCTCGCTCCAATAACGGGTTCCTGACACACGATACTCACGCTCCCAGGGATGCGGCGTTTGAAGATTTTGCTCTCAGCTTCCAGAGAGAGAAATACAGAGAGGGAGAGAGGGAGAGAGAGAGAGGGAGAGAGGGAGAGAGAGAGAGGGAGAGAGGGAGAGAGAGAGAGGAGGAAAGGGGGATGAGGGTTGCAGGAAGGTTCTGTCTCCACCGATGCTGAGAGAATTCAGCGTCTGTCACTTGAAATATTAAATATAAGAGCCTCAGAGGCAACTGACATGAACACACTGAGCCTCAGAGGCAGCTGACATGAACACACTGAGCCTCAGAGGCAACTGACATGAGCACAGAGTCTCAGAGGCAACTGACATGAACACACTAAGCGAGTGTACACACACACACACACAGCTCTTTTAAGTCAAGTTAAACTTAATCAATTGCAATATAAATTGACACAAATAAACGCAACAGAGTAACGTATGATTTTTTTGATGATTGAATACGAAACTGTCGAAAAGATAAGAGGCGAAGATGATAAAAGCAACGTTCATATATTAACAAAACTGAAGTATTTTTTTCTCTCACGGTTTATAGGCGTAAAAAAAGACGCAGCTTTTGGTTGGTAGTGAAGAACTGCCTAGCGCAGACCAGTAGGCCTAGCGCAGACCAGACTGCCTAGCGTAGACCAGACTGCCTAGCGCAGACCAGTAGACCTAGCGCACACCAGCAGGCCTAGCGCACACCAGCAGGCCTAGCACAAACCAGCAGGCATAGCACAGACCAGCAGGCCTAGCGCATACCAGAATGCCTAGCGCACACCAGCAGGCTTAGCGTTGACCAGCAGGCCTAGCGCACACCAGCAGACCTGGACAGGGAGATAAGTAACGGAAATTCTCTTTCCACCCGTAGTCCTTATTCTCCTAGCAGTAAATAGATTCTAAGGTGTTAGTCGGCTGCTGTGGCTCTCCTCCTGGTGGACAAAGCTCAAATGAAAGTAATATTAAAGTCAGGACACCTGTGAGTTCCTTTATGCTCAACCGGAGGATCGATAATCAACTACCACTTTGAATCATCCCCCACACCTTTATTGCTCCACATTAATTCAATCCACTGCTACTGCAACTAAAAATTGGTAATTATCCACACACATTATTCTCACTTCACTTTTTTCTCTCTCCACTGCATTCGGCTTCAGCAGCTAGTGAAGAAAACACACACACACTGCCGGAAAAGGTTTTAGTGAGAAACGTTTCTGTCTAGGTAGAGCTTTATCAATTAGTGACTTGATAAAAGCTCTATACAGGGTGAAACGCTGTCCAAATAAATGCTTGCTCTGCAACGTGTGTTTTTTTTTGCTACTGTCAACAGTATGCTGTTTGGCTCTAGCAGCTATTTCGGTAAGGGTCTCCCCCGGGTGTGTAATGTTGTAGCTGATTCATGCCTCGACCTCGGCTCAAATATTTTACTAGACTCACCTCAGGCAGGATGTTGCGATCGTGTCTACCTTGTATCCCCACGAATGGTGAGGTATTATTTTTACTTCAGTCTTCCCGAAGAACACGAGATTCTGATTGACTGAATGGCACATACAAGTCTTCCTCTTCCTCCTCCTCCTCCTCTTCTTCTTCTTCTTCTTCTTCTTCTTCTTCCTCCTCCTCCTACTCGTCCGATCAGCGAAGTTAAGCAACGTTGGGTTTGGTTAGCACTTGGATGGGTGACCGCCTGGGAACACCAAATGCTGTTGGCATAAATCTTTTTTATGAGGCCTGGTCACAGACCGGGCCGCGGGGGCGTTGACCCCGGAACTCTCTCCAGGTAAACTCTCCAGGTACACCTTCCCCTTTTCTTCCCCCTTTCACGTCTTCTTCCTCTTCCATCCAGGATATCCGCCCGGGAGTACAGACATTAATTTTAACATTATAGTTCCTTAGATCGTATTCCAACGCAAGCTTTTGTAAGTTGGAAGATTTTGTGGCTCATATAAAGCAGAAAAAAATATAACAGCAATCCAACCAGAGTGCAATAACGCTCAATAGGCTTTTATTTCACGAACGTATGACAGGAGAGAAGCGCATCCTTGTCTGTCAACCTACTACCTGAGGTCACACGAGACAGAGGATAGTGCAACAAGCCGGTGTCTCTGAAAGCTAGAAGAAGGGTAGACTATTTTAACAGAGGACAAGTCAATAGGATAACACTAATGTTCTTTTCTGTCGTGTTAGAGATCACATTCAACCTACAGACTGGTCCTCTGTTAAAGCTGTTTACCCTCCTAGCCTACACAGACGCAGTCTTGCTGTAACATCCTTTATACACAACAGAGGATAGTACCTAAATAGTTGCTACATATTAGTCTAAAGTCACACATGACGGTAGGATAGTATATCTCTGAACAGTTACTATCATCGGACCTACTACCGATGGTGCTATGATCGCTATAATTAACGTTCATTTACGTCTCGTCATCCTTATTCCTATCAGTAATGCTGTCTATCGTTGACATCAGTAGTGATAACGTCGATATAGCCATCGTTATCATAACCCTAATAGATGGTAATTTAGCAACCGTTGTCACAATACTATATCGTTAATATTAATGCTACTGTTATCATTATTATTGCCCTCAGCTAAAGCATTCTTTAAAACATTCAAATTATTATTGAAATTTCAATTGCAATTCTTTTACATTTTAACTGTCGATATAACTATTACACATAATATTTTTAATATCAATCATTGCATTAATATTGTTTATTAATAATATGTTATCTATTATCTTATTATTATTATGAAATTATAATAACCTCTAAAACATATTACCATTTAATGCTGCACTGACGACATTTAAAAATAAAAATATGGTATTATTTAAAGTTATGTATTTATAAGTCTGGTAGATCACCATGCCCAGCCCTTCTAGGGCAGGGTAGGTGCCAAGGCTGGAGCTTGCTACCATCTGCGGCTTGCAAACCTGCGCTTCCTGTCAGCCTCCTTGGGGCGGGGAAGGTGGCAGAACAGAGAGGCCTAGCGTCTATCTACCTACCTGCCTCGTGCTGGTGGGGAATGTGGCTAGGCCTGGGGCCAGTTGGTCCCAACGATGAGGGGGTACTTGTACCTCCTCCCATGGGAGACATAGGTCTCTGATACTCCCACGACAGGGAGCCGGAGCCGGGTCGCCATCTGGAAAAGACCCGGGCCGGGAGAATTCCCGGTGAATCAACACCTCCTCCTCCTCCGTATAAGTCTCATTCGTATGTCTTTTGTATGACCAGACACTGCAGTGACGGATCAGCATGAGAAGCGTCAGGAGACATTTCTTCTCTTCTCCCACGAATATTACATGACCTAAGGTGTATATCTAAGAGTGTGTGTACAACGAGAGGTGTGTATGTCTGTATATACACCGAGAGGTGTGTATCTCTCATTGTATGTTTATACACCTTGAGGTATGTATCTCTCGGGGTATAATTGCTAAGAGATTACTTAAATCCTTGTCTTTGGGGTTAAAGTAACATTAACTGGTAGTGTACAGGTGATATACAAAAGTATAATGACCCCCGTGTAGCCGGTAGTCTTCAAACTAGTGTTATTCTCAATGAGATTCATCCAAACTCATAACCCATAAGACGCAATTTCCCCCTCATGCGGATGTGCTAAACCCCTACAAGCCCTATCAGTGGAAGAGTAGTTCGTACCTCTTAGATCAAGAGCCCTTCCTCGGTGTGAAGGGGAGACCACGCCTCTGCTCTGCAGGGTAACGGCTTCATTTTTAGAAACTTGCCCAGACTTTCTGGCCGCCACGACCCATTCGTTATTTATTGAGGAAGAGTTTTGTCGTAGTGAAGACTTTGGCATGCACTGAAAACCTTTGAAGATGAGTTAATGTACACTGAAAAACTTTTTTTTTATGGTTTTACTTTTGAGAGAGAGAGACACACACACACACACACACACACACACACACACACACACACACACACACGTCACTGGACAAGAGACTTAACACTCAGTTCAAGGTAAGCGAATCATCCTATGGGCTGGGCTGCCTCTAACGCTGTGACCAGCACAGGTGTCCTCACTGTGACCAGCACAGGTGTCCTCACTGTGACCAGCACAGGTGTCCTCACTGTGACCAGCACAGGTGTCCTCACTGTGACCAGCACAGGTGTCCTCACTGTGACCAGCACAGGTGTCCTCACTGTGACCAGCACAGGTGTCCTCACTGTGACCAGCACAGGTGTCCTCACTGTGACCAGCACAGGTGTCCTCACTGTGACCAGCACAGGTGTCCTCACTGTGACCAGCACAGGTGTCCTCACTGTGACCAGCACAGGTGTCCTCACTGTGACCAGCACAGGTGCCCTCACTGTGACCAGCACAGGTGTCCTCACTGTGACCAGCACAGGTGTCCTCACTGTGACCAGCACAGGTGTCCTCACTGTGACCAGCACAGGTGTCCTCACTGTGACCAGCACAGGTGTCCTCACTGTGACCAGCACAGGTGTCCTCACTGTGACCAGCACAGGTGTCCTCACTGACCACGGTGTCCTCACTGGACCAGCACAGGTGTCCTCACTGTGACCAGCACAGGTGTCCTCACTGTGACCAGCACAGGTGTCCTCACTGTGACCAGCACAGGTGTCCTCACTGTGACCAGCACAGGTGTCCTCACTGTGACCAGCACAGGTGTCCTCACTGTGACCAGCACAGGTGTCCTCACTGTGACCAGCACAGGTGTCCTCACTGTGACCAGCACAGGTGTCCTCACTGTGACCAGCACAGGTGTCCTCACTGTGACCAGCACAGGTGTCCTCACTGTGACCAGCACAGGTGTCCTCACTGTGACCAGCACAGGTGTCCTCACTGTGACCAGCACAGGTGTCCTCACTGTGACCAGCACAGGTGTCCTCACTGTGACCAGCACAGGTGTCCTCACTGTGACCAGCACAGGTGTCCTCACTGTGACCAGCACAGGTGTCCTCACTGTGACCAGCACAGGTGTCCTCACTGTGACCAGCACAGGTGTCCTCACTGTGACCAGCACAGATGTCCTCACTGTGACCAGCACAGGTGTCCTCACTGTGACCAGCACAGGTGTCCTCACTGTGACCAGCACAGGTGTCCTCACTGTGACCAGCACAGGTGTCCTCAGCAGGAGAAGAGAAGAGGGAGTAACAAACAAGAGAGACAACAGAGGGATGCACAATGACACATACATTGCAACAATGACTCTAAGCTCAACATTTTATGGGGCAAAGCTTGTGGAGTGAACGAAACTCAGATGCACTGAATAACATCATCAGCGACATCGCTTCGCCTACACGGCAGGAGAAACGTTGCAGCTAATAAAGATACTCACTGCGTCTAAGCGTCATTTGTTCGACCTTGTCGGCATTTGCGCACCATTCCCGTGGCAAAACTTAGTGCACTAATAAACCAAATTCGCAAACTCTACTTAAAAATACGCCAGCAATACGTCTTCCTGTTAGAAAAAAGTGACAACAGCTGGTAAAATATTGATTAGAATTAAGTGTGAAATATATATATATATATATATATATATATATATATATATATATATATATATATATATATATCAAACTTCATTTTTGCACTTTTCTTCATGATATGAATATTACTATTAAACTTTTTTTTTGGCCAAATACCCACGTACAAATATAGCATAATACAATTTAAATGTATGTTTGTGCCGTATTTTGTCCAATTTTTTCCTAATTAGTTTTTCCAATTAAAAATTTGGGAATAGCGAGATTACGTATTTCGGTATAAATTAATTTTCGCATTAATTTTTTTTTTCTGTTCGTGTGAGAATTTAGGCTTGTGGAGTCGATCAATGATTTAATTTCATCAGAGTTCCTAGCAACGTTAATATTGCTGCTGCTGCTGCTGCTGTTGCTGCTGCTGCATCTGCTGTTATTTGTCACCACTGTTGCTGTTATAGCTGTGTTACTGCTTCTGTTGCTACCACTGTTACTGCTACTGTTACTACTACTGGTACTGTTAGTGATGTTTGTACTGTTGCTGCTTTTGTTACTGCTACTGGTGCTGTTAAGGTTAATGTTATTAACGTTACTTAAACTGCAGCACTTAATACTTTTATTTCCATTTATATTACTATTATTATAATTATTTTATTTACTGTTGCTGATGCTGTTGTTGCTGCCACTGCTGTTAGCGTTATTGTTACTTATGAGGTTACTGTTAATGATGCCGTTGCTGTTTCTGTTCTTGTGTTAATACTATAAACAATGTTACTGCTGCAGAGGCTGTTGCTGCTGATGTGGTTCTGTTTGTGTTACCGTTATTTATAAAATCATTTCTGCTGCTGCTTCTGTTATAAGTGTTACTGTTATTTATGAGTCCACTGATACTGACGGTGTCACTGCTGCTGCTGCTGTAGTTACCGTTACAGTATAATATGACGTCTGTTGACGAGGCCACTAAGAGAGAGATGTGACGTGTGGGCAGGATTTTCAAGACAGCCATTTGATTTAGGTACAAACAAGATCCGCTGTTGGTCGTACCCACCTTAATATATCTTGAAATTGCTTTAAAATTATAAATGGCACAGTACCGTTTCTGGAGCAATTCCACCCAAAATAAAACGGTATGAATATATACATGCATACATAGATACATATAAGATGTGCTTCTCTTGCATCTCCTTCCACTTCCTCTGAAGATGTGTAGATGTGCTCAGGTGTTTTTCCTATTTTCTTTATATATATATATATATATATATATATATATATATATATATATATATGTCGTGCCGATTAGGTAAAACTGGTCAATTAGCAAGAACTCATTTAAAATTAAGTCCTTTCTAAAATTTTCTATTATACGTTTAAAGATATATTTTTTTCATTTATGTTAATGTAAAAATTTATAATTTTGTACCAAGAGAAACGTTGAAAACCTACCTAACCTTATTATAACAAGCGCAATTTAATTTAGCCTAACCCAACTAAATATATTTTAGATACGTTAACATTAATTTAATAATAAACAAACACAATGAAATATACTTTTTTATTTTGGTTCAGAACGATTTTTGCGAAATTATTGCATACACAAATTTTCGCTTGTCTTATATGGCAAGAAGAGCGTTGCTATTTAAGCCAAAATCGCAAGTTTTACCTAATCGGCACGACATATATATATATTTTTTCAATTATGTTAATGTAAAAATTAATAATTTCATACCAAAAGAACCTTAGAAAACTTACCTAACCTTATTATAACAAGCGCAATTTAATTTAGCCTAATCCAACTAAATATATTTTACATAAGTCTACAATAATTTAATAAACACGATGAAATAAATTTATGAAATATAAAATATAATATATATATACGTATATACTATATATGCAAGAGAATCGCAGACAGGCGATCTTAATAATGCAAGACAAGCCGCTGGGTATATAAATCTTCAGCTCAAGATCTTTCACACGTCTCCGTGCGTCAACAGGAGCTATGCAATGTTGCAAGAGTAACAACAGGTGGAATGAGAGGAAGCTTTCTCAAAGTGAGGTAGCGTGGTGACCCCAGCCAGTTCCTCTCAAGACGAACTGCCTTGTGGCTCCTTAAATAGGGAGACTATTCTCTAAGGCACTAAAAACCCTCCACAGACAACAACCGTCACAAAAGGAAAGTCAGAATTTGCAAGAAAAAAAAAATTATGCTTCCATCAACACAGGCGGTACAGATACAAATAATAAAACATCTATTGAAAGAGTTACTCAAAAAAATATGCACTCCACAAAAATGGCAAAAGTTTGTCAAGAAGAGGCTGGTGAAAACGTCAGGAAAGGTTGACCCGGAATTTGTAAGAAATCCTTTTGTAGCGCGGCCCTCAGAGTATTGTTAAACAGGAAGAAGGAAAAAAGGAAGTCTCCCCGGCTTATATTTTTTTTTTTTTCGTCTCAGTTGCTGCCAGTGAATGAAGGTCGTAGAGCGAGAGTGTTTTCTTGCTGGTATTCCTGCCTGGCTACAACCCCGGTGTCTTTGTGCCCTCAAGTGCACTTTTTATAGTCTCTCGTTTCATTTTTTCTCCCCCCCTCCCTTGGAAATCCGTCTTTCAGTGAGCGAAAGTCGGCGACGTTTCTCATCTAGCGTGACCCTGCGTGTGTGCTCACGAGAATCTCGCTGCTTGGGATTGGATCCCAGAAGGCGCACTGAAACTCATTAATGTGGTGTTTGATATAATATTATGTAAGTGGGTCGAGAGGCTTTTGTTTTAAGTATGATGAGGCCAGCCCAATAACGTAGAAAAATATACAGTGGGTTTTTTTTTTCTCTAGTCTGGGCACTGTGAATACAGTTTTCATTCATCTTCCGTCTGCGGTCCCTTGGTGCCTTGATGCTACTGATGGGCTCTTGATCTAAAGAGGTGGATGTACCCTCCCTTGGATTAAACCTTGATTATCTCGCATTTCCCCCAGGCGTTGTTCTCCCTGTGGGTTTTATGGAGAACGCTTCACATATTACCTAACATAATAATTCCCAGTAATCTTTCACTAAAGATTACTCACGGGATTAACTTCGGAATGCAATCATTACATATCTCTCTCTTTCTCTATCTCTCTCTTCTCCTCTCTCTCTCTCTCTCTCTCTCTCTCTTTGAATGCCAGAATTTTAGCTGGCTCAGGAGACATGTAATATTCCACCAACGGAACAGTCATCTGTGGATTAAAATGAGTGGATTAAAGCTGCTATGGAGGTAATGAAAATTAACTGCAGATGATTTACATGATAAAGGAATTTTTGTGCTCGAAAACTTGTGTGTGTGTGTGTGTATGTGTGTACTCATCTAGTACTCACCTAGTTGTGGATGCAGGGGTCGAGTCAACTCCTGTGTGCGTGTGTTTCATAACGTGTTTGACTAGGTGAGGGTCCTGTGCTGGCGTTGCATACTCGAGTAGTAGGTTATGTTGACTACAGACTCACACCCCTTTTCTTGTTATTATCCCCACGTTCCTTAAGGCACTTTCTTACATTTTGCAAGGTTGCATCTCCCGCCGATGTAATCCAGTGTGCTCCTGGAGATATGTTCGGCGTGGTGTCTACCACCATATCTTTTATTTGTACCCCTTTCTTTCCCTACCTTCTTCCTTCCTTCGTCCCCCCCCCCCCCGGCTCTTATCTTCTTTTTGACGTGTGAGTCTGAAAGCTCTCTCATATTTTCTCATTGCTTTCAGGTAGTAGGCTCTAGCTCTTGGAGTTCATTATGGGATGCAGACAACAAGTAGCTCCTGGCGCTCCCTACACGTATGCAAGAAACAAGCTCTAACTACTGAGTCTCAATAACTCTGTGCAGGAACTAAGCTCTAGCTCCTGGGTTTCACTACTTGACAATTATTCAAGCTAAATAACTACTTCCTAACCTACTGACACGTTTTATTTACGAATATCAGAGTAAGGTTGTGAAACAATTTATTATGTAAAGCCCTTGCCAATTATAATATATTGTTGCAAATCGCTCTCACAGTTAGGTTAGGCTAAGTTAGGTAAAGTTAGGTTAGCTTAGGTAAAGTTCGGTTAGGTGAGGGTAGGTTAGGTAAAGTCAGATTAGGTAACGTTAGGTTAGATTAGGTTAGGTCAGGTTAAGTAAAGTCAGGTTAGGCTAGATTAGGTTAAGTTAGCTTAGGTTAGGTACAGTCAGATTAGGTTAGGTTAAGGTTAGGTTAGGTAAATTCAGGTTAGGATAGGTAAGGTTAAGTTAGATTAGGTTAGGCCAGGTTAAGTGAAATCAGGTTAGGTAAGATTACATTAGGTTAGGTTAGGTTAGGTTAGGTCATGTCAGGTTAGGTTACATTCTGATGAATTATTCAGGAAGCACGTCATAGAAAGCACTGAATTACTGACCACATGTTTCAGGAATTTCATGCAACCGGAGATTATGCAAAGGGGATTACGTGCAGTAAATGGGACTAACAGGGATTACCCGGATTTGCTGAAATTTTCAGGGATTTCACGTAAATCCTGGCCTCACGCACTTGTAATATAATCAACAAGTTTATATTCAATCCCTTTGGCGTTGATGCTGGTGAAGGGCTCTTGATCCGAGGAAATAAAGCGACTCCCCCCTCCCTCTTAGTCTGATGAAACTTGATCGCCAGCTATTCCTCAGACGCTCTATGACCCCCTACTGGTTTAGCGCTCCCTTTGAGTATTTTGCACGTCGCGAACATGTTTCCTCAGAGGCCGCTGTGGTAGACACAACAAACGCAAACTTTTCACTTTGATACACTTTAGAAAGTTGTACACACCAACTGTATGTATGTGTACATCTCTCTCTCTCTCTCCCTCCCTCCCTCCCTCCCTCCCTCCCTCCCTCTCTTTATACGTCTAGAGATACAAATAAGCCAGTAATCACAAGCGCCACACCAGCACTAAAGCCACACAGTTCACCGCTTACAAATTAAAACTTCCTTCCTATCTGGAGGGCACAGTACAGTGGGAAAGTCCTTTCCCTGGCTCACCCCCATCCCCCTCCCTCAACCACCTCTCCACTCCTCCCCAAACACACCCCACTCATCCCACACACTCCTTGCTCTCTCACAAAGTTGCTCACCTGTTCGAGCCCACGTTATTCATGTTTATGTGTGTATAAACATATATATATATATATATATATATATATATTGTAACCACGAACGAGTGGTATTGAATCAATAACAACACTGCGACTAGCCGAGGATTCGAACCCAAGTAGTTTTGGCCCGCCTCATGGTGAGTGAAAATCACATGACGCTCTAACCCACAGGACCACGCAATCCTACAAGAACCAACAGCAGAGCTAGGTGTTTTACCTTGATCCGAGGACATACGGTGGTGTGGCTAAGTGACTCCATATATTCCACAAGAGATGGACCCTTATATATATATATATATGTCGTGCCGATTAGGTAAAACTTGCGATTTTGGCTTAAATAGCAACGCTCATCTTGCCATATAAGACAAGCGAAAATTTGTGTATGCAATAATTTCGCAAAAATCGTTTTGAACCTAACGAAAAAAATATATTTCATTGTGTTTGTTTATTATTAAATTATTGTTAACGTATCTAAAATATATTTAGTTGGGTTAGGCTAAATTAAATTGCGCTTGTTGTAATAAGGTTAGGAAGGTTTTCAAAGTTTCTCTTGGTACAAAATTATACATTTTTACATTAACATAAATGAAAAAAATATATCTTTAAACGTATAAGAGAAAATTTTAGAAAGGACTTAATTTTAGATGAGTTCTTGCTAATTGACCAGTTTTACCTAATCGGCACGACTATATATATATATATATATATATATATATATATATATATATATATATATATATATATATATATCAACATACATAGTTTTCCATTTAGATGGGTGTGCTAGATAAATGAAATGATGCAGGTGGAGATAGGCTGGAGCAGTGACGACAGGAGGGGCGGGCCAGCCAGCCAGCCTCTCATCACCTTCCCTTGATTGCTTCGCCACCGCTGGAAATCACGAGTCTGTGACGCACAGCTCTCCACTAACACTGTGTGAGGTGCCAGAGAAAAGAATAACGCGGCGGTAACAAATATTCTGAAACTGAACACGCTGTTCCACGTGTTGGGGAAACTTTCCCAACACGTGGTAAACACCGAGTGTTCCGCCACGTGTTGGGAAATTGAATCTACGATTAAAATTTTACGATTTTAGCCCAGTAAAATAATTTTTGGACATCCCTCTACATTCAGTGCAAAGGATATAAATAACTGTGTCAGGAGCCTCCTTTTTATAAGAAAGTAAAAGCAGGTCTCTTGATGCTAGTGAAGCGCTCTTGATTCAAGGAACTGGAGCCACTAAACTCTTCAATGGATCAAACTTGCTTATTTCACTGACCCTGCACAGCCTAAACCATGAAAAAAAGCATTATTCATTTCTTCATTTGCTACAAACCATTGAAGACTAAACCCGTGTTGGTCAGGTTAGGTAAGATTTGTTAGGAAACAGAACAAATGTTTCCTGACGCGGGTCTTAGACATATGATGACCCGCCGCTGGAGCTTTATCGGATCCTGTCTACCAGGGAAGATTGTTCTTGACGTATTAACAAAGTTTTTATTTTGGTACGTCAAGAAAGAAGACAGTGGTACGTCAGTAACGGCCAATCCCAAAGTCCAGACTACAATACAACATTATAAACATGAAAATGTATTATATAAAAATAAAAAAACTGCCACCTTCTACCAAATAACAACCCGCCACCTGAACCCTCTCACTAACTTCATGTTAAATCTAACTATTCATACACACAAGACAGTGGTACGTCAGGACACAAGACAGTGGTACGTCAGTACACAAGACAGTGGTACGTCAGGACACAAGACAGTGGTACGTCAGGACACACGACAGTGGTACGTCAGGACACACGACAGTGGTACGTCAGGACACACGACAGTGGTACGTCAGGACACACGACAGTGGTACGTCAGGACACACGACAGTGGTACGTCAGGACACACGACAGTGGTACGTCAGGACACACGACAGTGGTACGTCAGGACACACGACAGTGGTACGTCAGGACACACGACAGTGGTACGTCAGGACACACGACAGTGGTACGTCAGGACACACGACAGTGGTACGTCAGGACACACGACAGTGGTACGTCAGGACACACGACAGTGGTACGTCAGGACACACGACAGTGGTACGTCAGGACACACGACAGTGGTACGTCAGGACACACGACAGTGGTACGTCAGGACACACGACAGTGGTACGTCAGGACACACGACAGTGGTACGTCAGGACACACGACAGTGGTACGTCAGGACACACGACAGTGGTACGTCAGGACACACGACAGTGGTACGTCAGGACACGACAGTGGTACGTCAGGACACACGACAGTGGTACGTCAGGACACACGACAGTGGTACGTCAGGACACACGACAGTGGTACGTCAGGACACACCACGACAGTGGTACGTCAGGACACACGACAGTGGTACGTCAGGACACACGACAGTGGTACGTCAGGACACACGACAGTGGTACGTCAGGACACACGACAGTGGTACGTCAGGACACACGACAGTGGTACGTCAGGACACACGACAGTGGTACGTCAGGACACACGACAGTGGTACGTCAGGACACACGACAGTGGTACGTCAGGACACACGACAGTGGTACGTCAGGACACACGACAGTGGTACGTCAGGACACACGACAGTGGTACGTCAGGACACACGACAGTGGTACGTCAGGACACACGACAGTGGAACGTCAGGACACACGACAGTGGTACGTCAGGACACACGACAGTGGTACGTCAGGACACACGACAGTGGTACGTCAGTACACAAGACAGTGGTACGTCAGTACACAAGACAGTGGTACGTCAGGACACAAGACAGTGACTAACCAAATACTGGACGTGTTACAGTTGGAAAACATGTTGAAGAGAGAGTATACCGAGCAAGTCTCTTCTCACAACATTTTGCTCAGCATATAGACCTTCATCAAGTAACGATCTGATAATGCTGATCCCTGAGAGAAACGTCTGAATATAGACCCTGATTACTGTTTCTCCGCCATACATCCGCTGGCCTATTGGAGATACGTGCTGTAAACCCGCCATTGAAATGAATATATAGTAAAGGATCATAGCAGATTTGATAAAGTTAGGTTAGGTTAGCAGGGGAGGTGTGGGGCAGTGTGTAATATAGAGAGGGAGTTGCTGGCGCTGGTGTAGACACCTTGACATGACAGCTCTGACATCTTGTATCCTACCTCCCTCACTCCCGTCACTCTGTTTACGTCGACGTACTCACCTAATTGCACTCACCTAATTGTGGTTGCAGGGGTCGAGACTCGGCTCCTGGCCCCGCCTCTTCACTGATCGCTATTGGGTCCTCTCTCTCCCTGCTCCATGAGCTTTATCATACCTCGTCTTGTGTGTGTGTGCACGATCGCCTATTTTTGGTTGCAAGGGTCGATTCACAGCTCCTGGTCCCGCCTCTTTGCTGGTTGCTACTAGATCCACTCTTTCCCTGCTCCGTGAGCTTTATCGTATCTCATCTTAAAGCTATGTATGGATCCTGCCTCCACTACATCACTCTCCAGATTGTTCCACTTCCTGACAACTCTATGACTGAAGAAATGTGTGTGTGTACTCACCTAATTGTACTCACCTAATTGTTGTTGCAGGGGTCGAGACTCAGCTCCTGGCCCGGCCTCTGCACTGTCCGCTACTGGGTCTCTGCTCTCCCTGCTCCATGAGCTTTATCATACCTTGTCTTAAAACTATGTATGGTTCCCGCCTCCACTATATCGTTCGCTAAACTATTCCACTTCCTAACTACTCTATGGCTGAAGAATTGCTTCCTAACATCCCTTTGACTCATCTGAGTCTTCAGCTTCCAGTTGTGTCCCCTTGTTTCTGTGTTTCCTCTCTGGAACATCCTGTCACTATCTACCTTTTCGATTCCCCGCAGTATTTTGTATGTCGTTATCATGTCTTCTCGAACCCTTCTGTCCTCCAGTGTTGTTAGTCCTATTTCCCTCAACCTTTCTTCATAGGGAAGTCCCCTGTGTGTGTGTGTTTGCGCTTGTTTATCGTTTTTTTTTTGTTGTTCTCAGCTGTGGGTTTGAAAGTTTTCTCCAAGTTCAATTAAGTTGGATGAGAGGGAATCCTGTGTGTCCTCGTGTGGTCTTAATGACCGCCGTGCTGGGACTAATGACTCAGCCTCTGACTGGGACACCTGCATTGTACTCGTTTTCATTGTACTCGCTTTCATTGTTCGCTTAAATACTGTTGATTCGGTGGTAGCGAGTGGCTCCGTTAACAGTTGTAAATATGCTCCGGAAAACGTAATGTGATAAAATAATGAATGAAAAATAATGATGATGATTATGAATAAATAATGATTGGTATAACTATACTCTCATACAAGAGTATGAGAGTATAGTTATACCAACGCTCATGTATGGGTGTGAGACATGGGTTGTGAATGTTGTAACAAGGAGAAGGCTGGAGGCAGTGGAAATGTCATGTCTGAGGGCAATGTGTGGTGTGAATATAATGCAGAGAATCCGTAGTTTGGAGATTAGGAGGAAGTGTGGGATTACCAAAAATATTATCCAGAGAGCTGAGGAGGGGTTGTTGAGGTGGTTTGGACATATAGAGAGGATGGAACAAAATATAATGACTTCGAGAGTGTATAAATCTGTAGCAGAGGGAAGGGGTCGGCCTAGGAAAGGTTGGAAGGAGGGGGTAAAGGTGGTTTTGTGCGCGAGGGGCTTGGACTTCACCCTGCCTTGGTGGGAAACGGCCGATGTGCTAAAAAAAAAATTGAGTAACTCTACGGACTATACGTATACGAGATGCTGATAAGATCACACACACACACACACACAAACGCGCGCGCACACACACAACTGAATCGCTCTATATACATAAAACAAAAGTGGAAAAAACTTCCCGATGAGGCTCTACTATTAGCATATTAGAATTAGTTTTAGAATTAGTTCTGGATCGTTAAGAATGCAGAGGAGCAAATGTGCATACATTACTAAAGAATTTGTTTATGTAAATGGTGCATTTATTCAACTTTTTAAGTATAGAAGATTGTTCCTTAGATGAAGGAGGGAGGGGTGAGGGAGAGATGGAGGGAGGGGGAGGGAGAGATGGAGGGAGGTGAGGAGAGATGGAGGGAGGGGTGAGGGAGAGAGAAGGAGGGAGGGGTGAGGGAGAGAGGAGGAGGGGAGGAGAGGAGGAGGGAGGGGAGGGAGAGGAGGAGGGGTGAGGGAGAGAGGAGGAGGAGGAGGAGGAGAGAGAGAGAGAGAGAGAGAGAGAGAGAGAGAGAGAGAGAGAGAGAGAGAGAGAGAGAGGCGTGAGGTAGACTGAATGAGAAGAGAAAGATAATTTTGGAAAAACTGCATGAAGAGAAACGGAGTAAGAAACATGGAGAGAGACGGATGGGAGGAGGGGGCAGGGGATAGAGCAAGAGGAGTAAAATAGAAAATAAGGGTGTGGGGAAACAAGGGCAGACGGAAGAAGGAGAGGGGTGACAGGGAAGCGAGGGAAGAGGAGTGAGGAGGCGGTGAATGAATAAGAGAAGTGTAGGAGGAGAAGAAGCAAGGTGAGGAGAGTGAGTGGGGCGTGATGATGGGAGGGTGAAAAGAGGGAGCAGATAAAAGAGGGAAAATGGAAGAGGGAGAAGTGAATTAAAGGAAGACGATAAAAGTGAGAAAGAAAAAAAGAGAGGTAAGCTGAATGAAAGAGAGAGAGAGAGATAAAGAGAAAAGTATACCCTTTCAAGGAATTCCTACTACTGCTACTAAGAATAATAATAATAATGAAATTACTAATAATAATTACAACAATAATAATAACAATAATAATAAAAATAGCTTCAAATGAAAAAAAAGAAATCTTAAGATATATTACAAAAGCCGTTACAATATATCTCTCCACTTGTTACATTATAATTTATATATTTGTACAGAATTTGTCTAGAGCTCTGCAAACACGCACGCAACTGCAATTTATATAGATAACTTTAAGTCTCTCTTCAAGGTGCCCAGAGCTGGATGGGAACCATGGATGCAGCAGCAGCAGTCACAAAAATATACAATTTTTTTTTTTAAGAAAAGGATGGATAAATACGTCTCTTCTAAATTCCGAACTTAAATTCTCTGTTCCGTCTTTACGTCGGCCGTAAACAAATTCTTGTTTAGCGGAAAGGTTCCGTGAACTCTCGTAAATACAACGAGAGCGAGACACGTCCAACGGCACTGAGACGGTGCAGTTGCCATGCAAGATTTAGTAGAGGTGTGACAGGTCGTTGTCGGTATTTTATTGCTGGGCATTTTTTAGATTTATGTGGCTTCTGAGGCTGTCTTGCATGTTCACGCTGTCCCTGTCTACTGTCTTGGATGTGCTTGGCGCTGTCTCTGTCTAATGTTTTGGACGTGATTCATGCTGTCCCTGTCTACTGTCTTGGGCGTGCTTGACAATGTCCGTGTCTACCGTCATAGAAGTGCTTGACGATGTCCTTGTCTTGGGTCTTGGACGCGCGTGATGTGAGTTCTCACTCTGCACCAGAACTGATAATGAACTCTCAGTTGGTTGAAAAGAATATGACAAATTTGTGTCTACTTGGAGGCGATTTAAATAAACAACCCCCCACCCCACACACAGTAACTACTACTACTACTACTACTACTACCACAACACACACACACACACACACACACCAACAGCTACACCACACACAATAAAAGTATATCAGGCCAAGTGTCTATCGACAAGTTCCTTTGACAACTAGTAACTATACACACACACACACACACATACACACACACACACACACACACACACACACACACACACACACACATACACACACACACACACACATATACATACACACACATACACACACACATATACATACAACACATACATTCTGGGTGGGAAGATTGATTTCATCTGGTGATCGTATGCATCTGGGATGTCTCCTTATCTTTACCACTCACATTTATTGTTATACATCTGCATTTGTATACAAACCTTAACTCTTTTCTAAAACCGTAGTCTGGGGTAGTTGGGGTTGGAGTGGAATCTGATGGGAACTAGGTGGTGTGAAGGTGGAGTTGTCTGAGGTGGGTGGAATCATGTTGGCATGTGGTTTTGGGGTTGTGTGCATTGGTGTCCAGGTTGGGAACTCTGAAGGTGGTGTATTAGAGCTTCACCCAGACTCAGGAGGAAGCTCTAATACAACCACCTTCAGATGTTCCCCAACCTGGACAACCCCAATGCAACCAAACAACCTAACCCAAAACACACATGCCATACCCAATGATTCCACCCACCTCAGTACAAACTCCACCTTCACACCAACCACCCATAGTTCCCATCAGATCTCCCACTTTCCCAACCCCAACATACCCCAGACTACGGTTTTAGAAAAGAAGTTAAAGGTTTGGTATACAAATGCAGATGGTATAACAAATAAATGTGAGGAGTGGCATGAAAGAATAAAGGAGACATCCCCAGACATAATAGCACTCACAGAAACGAAACTCACCAGGATGATAACAGATGCAATCTTCCCACCCGGATATCAAATCCTCAGGAAAGATAGAGGGAGCAGAGGGGAGGAGGAGTTGCACTGCTCATTAATAACAGGTGGGGATTTGAGGAAGTGGAAGGAATGGATGGAATGGGTGAAAGGGACTACATAGTAGGAACAATTCAGTCTGAGGGCCATAAGGTGATAATTGCTGTAATGTACAACCCGCCACAGAACTGCAGGAGGCCAAGAGAAGAATACGACGAGAGCAACAGAGCAATGGTAGACACACTAGCCGAGGTAGCCAGAAGAGCCCACATGGGGAGAGCAAAGTTACTAGTTATGGGTGATTTCAATCACAAAGAGATTGATTGGGAAAACCTAGAGCCCCATGGGGGTCCTGAATCATGGAGAGCCAAGATGATGGATGTGGTACTGGAAAACCTCATGCATCAACATGTTAGAGACACTACCAGAGAGAGAGGTGGGGATGATCCAGCAAGACTGGACCTAGTATTCACCTTGAGTAGTTCGGACATCGAGAATATCACGTATGAAAGGCCCCTTGGAGCTAGTGTTCATAGTTGAGCTACAAGTGGAGAGGGAGCAGGAATAGGATGGGAAAAACGAAACTACAAAAGGCGGGACTACACAGGCATGAGGAACTTCCTACAAGACGTTCAGTGGGAGAGAGAATTGGCAGGAAAACCAGTAAAAGAAATGATGGAATATGTGACAACCAAATGCAAAGAGGCAGAGGAGAGGTTTGTCCCCAAGGGAAACAGAAGTAATGGGAAGATCAGAACGAGTCCTTGGTTCACCCAGAGGTGTAGGGAGGCAAAAAGTAAGTGTAATAGAGAATGGAAAAAGTACAGAAGACAAAGGACCCAGGAAAATAAAGAGATTAGCCGAAGAGCCAGAAACGAATATGCACAGGTAAGAAGGAGGCTCAGCGACAATATGAAAATGATATAGCATCAAAAGTCAAGTCTGACCCGAAGCTGTTGTATAGCCACATCAGGAGGAAAACAACAGTCAAGGACCAGGTAATCAGGCTGAGAAAGGAAGGTGGGGAGTTCACAATAAACGACCAAGAGGTATGTGAGGAGCTCAACATGAGATTTAAAGAAGTATTTACACAGGAGACAGGTAGGACTCCAGGAATTCAGAATAGGGAGGTATACCAACAAGTGCTGGATGAAATACACACAACCGAGGAGGAGGTGAAGAAGCTGCTATGTGAACTCGATACCTCAAAAGCGGTGGGACCGGACAACATTTCTCCGTGGGTCCTTAGAGAGGGAGCAGAGATGTTGTGTGTGCCACTAACACAAATCTTCAACACATCCATTGAAACTGGGCAACTACCTGAGGCGTGGAAGATGGCAAATGTAGTCCCAATTTTAAGAAAGGAGACAGACACGAGGCATTAAACTACAGACCTGTGTCACTGACGTGTATAGTATGCAAAGTCATGGAGAAGATCATCAGGAGGAGAGTGGTGGAGCACCTAGAAAGACACAAGCTTATAAACGACAACCAGCACGGTTTCAGGGAAGGAAAATCCTGTGTCACAAACCTACTGGAGTTTTATGATAAGGTAACAGAAGTAAGACACGAGAGAGAGGGGTGGATAGACTGCATTTTTTGGACTGCAAGAAGGCGTTCGACACAGTTCCTCACAAGAGGTTAATGCAAAAGCTAAAGGATCAGGCACACGTAACAGGAAAAACACTGCAATGGATCAGAGAATATCTGACAGGGAGGCAACAACGAGTCATGGTACGTGACGAGATGTCAGAGTGGGCACCTGTGACGAGTGGAGTTCCACAAGGGTCAGTCCTAGGACCTGTACTGTTTTTGGTATATGTGAATGACATAACGGAAGGATAGACTCAGAAGTGTCCCTGTTTGCAGATGATGTGAAGTTAATGAGAAGAATAAAATCAGTCGAGGATCAGGCAGGACTACAAAGAGACCTGGACAGGCTGCAAGCCTGGTCCAGTAACTGGCTCTTGAATTTAACCCTGCCAAATGTAAAGTCATGAATATCGGGGAAGGGCAAAGAAGACCGCAGACAGAGTATAGTCTAGGTGGCCAAAGACTGCAAGCCTCACTCAAAGAAAAAGATCTTGGGGTGAGTATAATACCGAGCACATCTCCTGAGGCACACATCAATCAGATAACTGCTGCAGCATACGGGCGGCTGGCAAACCTAAGAATAGCGTTCCAATACCTCACTAAGGAATCATTCAAGACTCTGTATACCATATACGTCAGGCCCATACTGGAGTATGCAGCACCGGTTTGGAACCCACACCTGGTCAAGCACGTCAAGAAATTAGAGAAAGTGCAAAGGTTTGCAACAAGACTAGTCCCAGAGCTAAGGGGATTGTCCTACGAAGAAAGGTTAAGGAAATCGGCCTGACGACACTAGAGGACAGGAGGGTTAGGGAGACATGATAACGACATATAAAATACTGCGAGGAATAGATAAGGTGGACAGAGACAAGATGTTCCAGAGAGGGGACACAGAAACAAGGGGTCATAATTGGAAGTTGAAGACTCCTATGAGTCAAAGGGATGTTAGGAAGTATTTCTTCAGTCATAGAGTTGTCAGGAAGTGGAATAGCTTAGAAAGCGACATAGTGGAGGCAGGAACCATACATAGTTTTAAGACTAGGTTTGATAAAGCTCATGGAGCAGGGAGAGAGAGGACCTAGTAGCAATCAGTGAAGAGGCGGGGCCAGGAGCTATGACTCGACCCCTGCAACCACAAATAGGTGAGTACACACACACACACACACACACACACACACACACACACACACACACACACACACACACACACACACACACACACATACACACACATACACACATACACACACACACACACACACACACACACACACACACAACACACACATATACACCAGACTAACACGGAAATTCTTGCGCAGTAATACAAAATAACCCGACTTACACGTCAAGAAACTTTTAATACAAAACATAAACGAATACAAAAAAAAAAAAAAAATAATCTGCAGCTTAAAAAAAATATTAATCTAAATCTAATCATTAATTTAAGGGAAAATGAGAAGAAAAAAAATACGATCTAACGCCGTTGTAAAAGAGATAAATTTAAGTCCTAACACCATTGTAAAAGCGGGGAAAATAAAATTCCTAACACCATTGTAAAAGAGGGAGGAAAAAATCTGATATAATGGAGGGAATATTCGCACTAATATGGCACTGAGTCATCGAGTAATTTCCCCTGAGCGGACCAAGGTTAAAAATTAATGTTCTTTTAATTTTTTTTATCACTGCCGATGATAAATCTGTGCTGTTCTCCGGCGAATTAAACCTGTCAGAGCCAGAGTGCCAGCGATGGCACCAACTCCAATATACTGTGTGCCCAGCCCTATTAAGAAATGATTGGGCCTATGGCGCTAGGCTTCTATGAGAGTTGATCCCATGATCAAGCATATTAGAACCAGTGGGTTCCAATATGCTTGATTTAGGCAAAAAATAATTCATTGGATTTGCGATTTGCTGCCAGTCTGAGGTTTTTAATAATTTTTTTTACGTAATTAGCCGACATGTATTACCAGGCCTTACCAACTCCCGCCAGGTGTCAGGCTGACGAGTGTCAGACTGATGGATGTCACGCTGACAGGTGTCACGCTGACAGGTGTCACGTTTACGTAATAAAATAAAACAGCTGAAGCTGCTCTCACACATACAAACACACAAACATACATACACATTTCTGACTGAGAACGAGGGCTGCTGTTGGTTTGAACCCTAACCGTTCTCGTGTTTTTGAGATTTTCGCGAGTTGTGAATTTAGGTCATGCCATCCACTATAGAGAAAAGAAAATTTGGACAACAGAGCGAGGTCATTCTGAGCCTGCTTCTCTCTTCAGGGGAAGGCAGCCATCTTCTCCCTTCAAGAGAAGGCAGCCATCTTCTCCCTTCAAGAGAAGGCAGCCATCGTCTCCCTTCAGGGGAAAGCAGCCATCTTCTCCCTTCAGGGGAAAGCAGCCATCTTCTCCCTTCAGGGGAAAGCAGCCATCTTCTCCCTTCAGGGGAAAGCAGCCATCTTCTCCCTTCAGGGGAAAGCAGCCATCTTCTCCCTTCAGGGGAAAGCAGCCATCTTCTCCCTTCAGGGGAAAGCAGCCATCTTCTCCCTTCAATGGAAGGCAGCCATCTTCTCCCTTCAATGGAAGGCAGCCATCTTCTCCCTTCAAGAGAAGGCAGCCATCTTCTCCCTTCAAGAGAAGGCAGCCATCTTCTCCCTTCAAGAGAAGGCAGCCATCTTCTCCCTTCAAGAGAAGGCAGCCATCTTCTCCCTTCAGGAGAAGGCAGCCATCTTCTCCCTTCAGGGGAAAGCAGCCATCTTCTCCCTTCAATGGAATGCAGCCATCTTCTCCCTTCAAGAGAAGGCAGCCATCTTCTCCCTTCAAGAGAAGGCAGCCATCTTCTCCCTTCAAGAGAAGGCAGCCATCTTCTCCCTTCAAGAGAAGGCAGCCATCTTCTCCCTTCAAGAGAAGGCAGCCATCTTCTCCCTTCAAGAGAAGGCAGCCATCTTCTCCCTTCAAGAGAAGGCAGCCATCTTCTCCCTTCAAGAGAAGGCAGCCATCTTCTCCTTCAAGAGAAGGCAGCCATCTTCTCCCTTCAAGAGAAGGCAGCCATCTTCTCCCTTCAAGAGAAGGCAGCCATCTTCTCCCTTCAAGAGAAGGCAGCCATCTTCTCCCTTCAAGAGAAGGCAGCCATCTTCTCCCTTCAAGAGAAGGCAGCCATCTTCTCCTTCAAGAGAAGGCAGCCATCTTCTCCCTTCAAGAGAAGGCAGCCATCTTCTCCCTTCAAGAGAAGGCAGCCATCTTCTCCCTTCAAGAGAAGGCAGCCATCTTCTCCCTTCAAGGGTAGGC
Source organism: Cherax destructor (assembly GCA_009830355.1). Taxonomy (NCBI): domain Eukaryota; kingdom Metazoa; phylum Arthropoda; class Malacostraca; order Decapoda; family Parastacidae; genus Cherax; species Cherax destructor. The sequence goes on from WNWK01006770.1 coordinate 94,233, forward strand.
AGGTAAGCGCGTTTGATGCCGCTGAAGTACTCTTCATCCAAGGAATTGGAGTTACCCTCCCCTTCCTAGGATTAAACTCGATTATCTCCTTTCAAACACTATACATTCTGTAACCCTTGCGGCTAACCCGTAGGGTTACAGACCTTCAAAACGTCCCAAAACAACAGCTGATTTCGTAAAATATTAACCGGAGGAAATACAGTTTCCCATAACCTAACTTACGTTACTCTAGCCTAACCAAACCTAACTTACGTTACTCTAGCCTAACCAAACCTAACTTACGTTACTCTAGCCTAGCCTAACCTAACTTACGTGACTCTAGCCTAACCTAACTTACGTGACTCTAGCCTAACCTAACTTACGTGACTCTAGCCTAACCTAACTTACGTGACTCTAGCCTAACCTAACTTACGTGACTCTAGCCTAACCTAACTTACGTGACTCTAGCCTAACCTAACTTACGTGACTCTAGCCTAACCTAACTTACGTGACTCTAGCCTAACCTAACCTAACTTACGTGACTCTAGCCTAACCTAACCTAACTTACGTGACTCTAGCCTAACCTAACCTAACTTACGTGACTCTAGCCTAACCTAACCTAACTTACGTGACTCTAGCCTAACCTAACCTAACTTACGTGACTCTAGCCTAACCTAACCTAACTTACGTGACTCTAGCCTAACCTAACTTACGTGACTCTAGACTAAACTAACCTAACTTACGTGACTCTAGCCTAACCTAACCTAACTTACGTGACTCTAGCCTAACCTAACCTAACTTACGTGACTCTAGCCTAACCTAACCTAAGTGACTCTAGCCTAACCTAACTTACGTGACTCTAGCCTAACCTAACTTACGTGACTCTAGCCTAACCTAACCTAACTTACGTGACTCTAGCCTAACCTAACCTAACTTACGTGACTCTAGCCTAACCTAACCTAAGTGACTCTAGCCTAACCTAACTTACGTGACTCTAGCCTAACCTAACTTACGTGATTTCTAGCCTAACCTAACCTAATTTACGTGACTCTAGCCTAACCTAACCTAACTTACGTGACTCTAGCCTAACCTAACCTAACTTACGTGACTCTAGCCTAACCTAACCTAACTTACGTGACTCTAGCCTAACCTAACCTAACTTACGTGACTCTAGCCTAACCTAACCTAACTTACGTGACTCTAGCCTAACCTAACCTAACTTACGTGACTCTAGCCTAACCTAACCTAACTTACGTGACTCTAGCCTAACCTAACCTAACTTACGTGACTCTAGCCTAACCTAACCTAAGTGACTCTACCCCTAACCTAACCTAACTTACGTGACTCTAGCCTAACCTAACCTAACTTACGTGACTCTAGCCTAACCTAACCTAAGTGACTCTAGCCTAACCTAACCTAATTTACGTCACTCTACCCCTAACCAACTTACGTGACTCTAGCCTAACCTAACCTAACATACGTCACTCTAGCCTAACCTAACCTAACTTACACCTAGAAGAACTTACCCTAGTCAAACTTAATCTAACAAGAAACCAATTTGTCTGTTCCAGAAAACGCCGTGTCAATATTACTTCCCGGGTGAAATTAATGATTGTCTGGTTGGTATATTATGCTGGTTCTGACGTTATTTTCCCGGTCCTGAAAGACCCAGACTAGAAGTACAGTGAATTTATCAGTGATATTACAGTATATATCACTGAAATACACCCAGATTAGAACTGCAGAGAGTTTATCAGTTATATTAGTTATATTACAGTATGACAAGAACTACAGTGAGTTTATTAGTGATATTACAATATACATCACCGATATACACCCAGGCTAGAACGGCAGTGTGTATATACCGACAAGTATTCTTAAAACAAAGCAGGTAAGCAAACATTAAAACATTTTTACTACAAAACCTTTCGGTCCTGAGATCTTGATCACTTCGACCATACAAAAGGTCGAAAGGACTTGTCTTGTAACCAATTTGTCGGTGTCAATTTTAATGAGAGAAAACTTTTCAACCCACAGAAGGCACCAGGAAATAATAACCTCTTCAAAGGTCATAAAAAATGACATTAACTTAAGTAAAACGTAGTAAAGTATACTTTAATATTTTTTTTTAAAAAAATGCTTTCTAATAAAAAAAAATTTTTATATACATATTTATTTTCCAAAATTTGACTAATCTAATTTTTATTTCATTATTCATGTCACGTAAATATTATCATCCGTACCCATACATACATTTATATATATATATATATATATATATATATATATATATATATATATATATATATATACACACACATATGAGGTGGGACGTTATCTTATTCAATGGAGAATTATGTAGAATAATTCCATAATTCTAAATTCTGAAAAAAACGTTTCTCCTATTTTTAAGTGAGATTCAACTCTGGGTAATTAGGACTGAATGTGTCACAGAACGAATTATTCGCGAGGCTGATATATTGATGATATTTGCATTATTGTTGAGAGAGAGAGAGAGAGAGAGAGAGAGAGAGAGAGAGAGAGAGAGAGAGAGAGAGAGAGAGAGAGAGAGGAATGCAAAATAGTATGTGTAATGGCATACGTGAAGAGTTACGATAAAGCTCATGGAGGAGGGAGAGAATGGATATAATAGCGACCGGCGAAGAGGCGGGGCCAGGAGCTGTGAATCGACCCCTGCAACCACAAACAGGTGAGTACAAATAGATGAGTGTACACACACACACACAAAAATTTGTTATACACATGCTCTCAGTCCTTGCTGCTGTACTAAAAAATTCCTCGAAGACTTAGAAGGAAACTGCGTTTGTAGAAACGTCTCCCGATACAGCGCATCATACAGAAACGTCATCTTAAGCTATTGTATAGAGACGCATAAGTTCACTCCAATTATCATCTCCAGATCGAAGCTTCAATCCAGTTCAGTCATCAGGAAGAAATAAAAGATACTCTAGCCCCCTTTTGTTTATATGTAATTTTTTTTTTTTTTTGCCGAGGTAGGTATAGGCATGTTAAGCGCCAAACCCATGTGGGTCATACAGAATTAGTGGAGGCTCGATCCTCCGTCTACTACCTAGGTAGGTCGATATGATCAACACGCTGCGTTCTCGGAATTTGCGTTCTTGAATTTGCGTTCTCGGAATTTGCGTTCTCGGAATTTGCGTTCTCGGAATTTGCGTTCTCGGAATTTGCGTTCTCGGAATTTGCGTTCTCGGAATTTGCGTTCTCGGAATTTGCGTTCTCGGAATTTGCGTTCTCGGAATTTGCGTTCTCGGAATTTGCGTTCCTCGGAATTTGCGTTCTCGGAATTTGCGTTCTCGGAATTTGCGTTCTCGGAATTTGCGTTCTCGGAATTTGCGTTCTCGGAATTTGCGTTCTCAGAATTTGCGTTCTCAGAATTTGCGCATCTCAGAATTTGCGCATCTCAGAATTAGCGTTCTCTGTGGGAAATCAGGGAAGTTAGCTGATTCCCTGTGTTAGACCTAAATCTTGGGAAGGGGTAGGGACGGAGTTGTTGAGGGTCGGATATAGGCTTTAACATGATCCCAATGCCTACACCTTGATATTGACATATTTCTTTATTCACTCTTAATTTATAAGACTATTTTAGTAATAAAAGCCTCTATAGGCTAATGTATCATTAGCCTATAGAGTTAGGCAAAGGGTAATTTAGCTTAGTACCCATGATTACTTTATCCAGCCTACCCAAATTGCCAACAGTGGGCACTTGACCAGCCACCCACGAGTGCTCGTTTACCCACGCTGGGCACCCAAGCCTCAGTCACGAATCCACTTGTGACAGAGTTAGACAAACCAATTTCGTCTAACCATACGATCTATTAACAGCCTAGTTAATTAGGAAGACTTACCTAACGCTAGACTAATACAGTGAAGTACTCTAACATTCACAGTCACAAACGGTACGAATGTGTTAGTTTCCCCTCTCTCCTACATAAAGCAATATAGACCCCCACACTTCACGACGGTGTCTAAAACCTGCTTGAATGCGCATTTATGTACGTTATTTCGCGCTGACCACTGAAGGATCTTCCACCGGCCTCCGGTTTATCTGAGACGCACCTACACCGTCTTACACTGCCTTTGCGTCGAACTAGAGGAGATTCAGTTATCAGCTTTCTAGACTAACCTACCAATGGTTTGATTAGACAACTAACTAATCAGTCAAATTCTGAGAATGTGTATTCTACACATTCTCAGAATTTGTACATTTCAGAATTTTTGCATCTTAGAATTTGCGTTCTCAGGATTTGCGTTCTTAGAATTTGCGTCGAAGAATTTCAACTCACCGAGCAAGACTATATCAAAACAACATTTGCCAACTTTAAGTTTCAGCGTGTAGACAAGACAATAAAACAAATCCCTTCCAACCGCACCTCTCTCTCTCTCTCTCTCTTTATCTGTCCCTCCCTCCGACCAACACCTCTTTCCTCATTCGTTGTTGGTGCTGTAGCAGCAATAACCATGGACGCGGTGCATCGAATCCCATCTGAGCTTTAGGGCGGATGATGGGGCTCAGAATTTCACTTTAATTGAGGTTTGGGTGGGAATTGGGGAGGTGAGATGTGAGCCACAGTCACCAGAGATCCAACGTCTCCAGAGATCTGATTCATACAGTTTTTTTCTTTTTCTTTTTTTTTCTCCGCCCTTCGAGGAGGTGGGGATGGGAGATGGGCGCTTTATGCTGATGGACTCTTGATTCAATATTCTGGTGTTGTTCTTCCCTTCATTGGAACAAACCTAACTCGTTCATTTCTCAGACGCTATATGACCATCACGGCTTTAGTACTTTCCCACGAATATACTATTATTGCTGCTATTGCTAATAATAACAATTAAAATTATAATAATCCCTTGTCTGTATTTCGGTAGATACGAGTATGTTTATATTTTTATGTTCGCATTTCTCTGTTTATCAAATTATGCTTGTGATCAGTCAGGTTGTGGTGCTGACATAAAACTGCGTGCTGTTAGAATCAATAGCCTGACTGATCAGTGGCCTGATATAATGCCACGACGCAGAGTGAATGAATCTGGTCTACGAGCAGGTAGCTAGGAGGAGAGGCAGCTAGGAGGAGAGGCAGCTAGAGGAAAGGCAGCTAGGAGGAGAGGGAGAGGGGAGAGGCAGCTAGGGAGGAGAGGCAGCTAGGAGGAGAGAGGCAGCTAGGAGGAGAGGCAGCTAAACGGAGGAGCTAGAAGACAAGACTCTTCCCCCAGCAACCACAAGAAGATTAGTGTAGGAGCCATTCCTTGCTATCGGAAATCTTCTGTAACTTGCAGGGGTTGAAGCAAGCAGGCGGTGGGTCAGACCACTACTTCAGCCTTGTAAAGACTCATGGCTTGGAGGTGTTGGGTTCCACGCAGTAGAATTTATGGCACAGCCAGGGATGCCAGCGCTTCTTGGAGATCGAGTCTTTGCTCCAGCGTTGTGGTTTAGACGGGTAACCCTTTTGAATCTTGGTAACCGGACTCTTCGATGAGCTCGATGAGGATTTGAAATGCACTTGTCGACAAAGATGTTCTGCTAACAATTAAATTTCAAAACTCGTCCAGCTCCCTTTAGACATGAAGGGGTCTCCAATATAAAACAGACCTTAATTACCCTCCGAACTGCAAAGTGAGACGGAAAGAAAAAGGAAAATTAGCTGTCTGGTATCTTTGGCATTTCAATGAGTCTTTTGTCTAGCCTTTTTAAAGGAATCTGGATGCATATTACTTTCCCCGTGAGCGAAAGTCTCCCAACCTATGGTAACGAAAGTGTAGTGATGATCAAGTTTGCTGTATTCCTAGACTCCTGAGACTTCCTGAAACTGACGGCCACACATCCTCTTCCTTGCTGTCCCTGAGACAGGTGTCAGCCACTGGATTGACCTGTGCTGTCCCACACCACCAGCTCGCATTCTGTCGAGGGGTTTTTTTGGGTGCCATCCGATCTGCATAGTTGGGGGGGTTCCGTATTGACCTTTCCCGGGGTTGCAAAGGCTTTCCCTTGGGGTGTTGGGCTGACTATTGATGCCTTCGGTCTTTCCCGTTCAAATTACCGTAAGAAACCACTGTATCGGAATTAGGCTTCCGATGGACTGCCAGGGACGCAGCCTGTCAACCAGGGCCCAGGGACTAAGGAAATAGTGGGGGCTTCCCCTTTGCAAAAAAATATCGAAAAAAATAAGGTGCAGGGTAGACAGAATAATTATAAACAACAGTGTCCTTGTAAATTATTTTTTGTCATCGAAAAAAATATAATGCAATAAATTTTCGAATTTACGTTGCTGACCAAAAAAATTTTAAAAAATAAATTTTTAAATTCAGAGATTTAATACACACACACACACTGCTCCCCCACACACACACACACACACACACCCGCCCCACACACACACACACACACACACACGGACACTGCTCCCACACACACCCCCCCTTCACACACACACACACACACACACACACACAAGAAAAAAACAGGGGACTCACATAATATTTGAAATTCGTAAATGAAAAAAATTAAGTAATATTGCAGCGGGACTAATACATTTTTATAGAAACAAAATTTTGAATTTAGCTGTTTTTCCCAAAAAGGCGCCCTTTGGGATTTAAGGCGAAAACAAACAAATCAAAAAACCATTGAAATTTAAATTTTCCAAAAGAACTTTGATCGACAAAACGCTTAAAAATGTTTGTCGACTTTAAACATACAGTGGATATCGGAATTTTTTTATTTACTTTCCCAGGCTAATGAAAATCGGTCTTACTTCTGTAAGCGAATCTGAAGATTGGGGAAAATATTCTCAGTACGATACATACATCGGGGAGAGAGAGAGAAGATCTAAATTAAAGAACTGTTGAGTTAAAACGTTGGTGAGTGTTTTTTTCCAGATTTTCCGAACCATCTTCGTGGAAGGAAAATGGGAGAGAGGGGGCCCTACTGAACACTTCCAAGTGACTTTTGTCTCCCCAAAAAAAAACTTTTTTGTTTGCTGTATTCCCTCTAATTTGGGGGTGACCAAAAATTTTTGTTATAGAGCATTTATATAACATATTTTTTTTGTCCCAACATAAAAGACAATTAACGTTTTGAATTGACATTAACGAGGGGTGCAGGGAAAAGGTCGCGAGGAAAAAAGTTTCAGGAAAAAAAAAAAAGGAAAGAGAAAACCCGAAAAAGTCAACAGAATGAAATGTAGCAAAATTAAAAATGAAAATGCCGTTTTTGTCAAGAGACACCCCCCCCCCATCCCCTCCTCTTCCAAAAAAAAAGGGAAGACGAAAAAAATTTTATGTTGAGTAAGAATTTGGCTGGGGAAATTTTATGGAAATCATTTAATACTGGCAGAGACCTTAAAAAGGACCAGAGTGTTCCGGGGGGGGAAAAAGTCTTGCTTTTGCCCCTCTCTCTCTCTCTCCCTTTATTATGTCTGTATTCCTTTTGCTTTTTCTAATTT
>WNWK01006771.1:0-101680 GCA_009830355.1 Cherax destructor
TATATATATATATACTGTATATATATATATAACTGTATATATATATATATATATATTTATATATATATATATTTATATATATATATATATACGTATTATATATATATACTGTGTGTATATATATATATATATATATATATATATAACATATATATATATACATTATATATACACACATTATATATATACATTATATATATACACACATTATATATATATACATTATATATACACACATTATATATATACATTATATATATACACACATTATATATATATACATTATATATATATATATATGTATATACAGTATGTATATATATATATATATATATATATATATATATATATATATATATATATATATATGTAATAGTAATATCCCACTCCGACAGACAAATAAAATCAAACAATTTTATTTAACGTGTTTCTAAACTTATATAATAGCTGTTGTCCTCCCCCCAACCTACTATAATCAAACACACCCTCCTCCCCTCTCCCTCACCATTGTGAGAATCACCCCTCCTCCCAGCGAATACCACCCCACCCAACCACAACTCCAACTCCACCCAACCAAACCCAACATCTCCCCTACCTCCCCAAAACCCTTCCCGGAAGAGTGTCTCCTCTCTCCACCCCTCCATTGATCCCCTCCCGTCCCCTCTCATCCAATCCCTGTACAAAGCAGCGTGGTAGTGCCCTCCCACTGTGTTCCCCTCTGTTGCTACCCGCGCCCTTGGAGCCACCTCGCGGCCGCTACCCCAACCACTCATGTAAACATAACAGAATTGATGTAAACAAAGAGAATGTCTGTTGATTATTATTGTGTCCATTATTACAGTGGCAGCTGTGAGAGACACTGACAGCCAGAGAAACTAAGTCTGCTTAGTGAAGGTGACGAGAGTACTAGCTAAGCTCTAGCATAATTTGGGAGTAGTAATTTGGAAATGAATGGGGGTATGGGGGAAATAGAGTAGGAGAGTTTCAGGGGGGGAATGTAGTAGTGGACGAAGAGAAAGGAGAGGAGAGAGACAAAGAGGAGGGAGACTTGAAGGGGGTGTTGAGGAGTGTGTGGCACGTGGGAGAGCTCCCCTCTTCTATCTCACCCCTTCCCTCTTCACCCCCCACCACCACGCCCCCTTCACTACCACACGTGCCATCGCCCCTCCATATACACGTCCCCCCTCCCCTCATTTCCATAATTCTCTCTATTTCGCTAACCCCTGTGTATCCACTCTTCCATTATCCCGCCACGCATATTGACAATACTGTGAACTGACCTTGCATCTGGCCTGCTCTCTCTCTCTCTCTCTCTCTCTCTCTCTCCTCTCTCTCTCTCTCTCTCTCTCTTCTTTCCCCTTTCTACTTATTCTTCACAGTGGTGTGTGGGGCGGGGTCAATAATATGCTTATATAACGTCTTCTTGCATCCGTGAAAGTCTGTTTGTGTCTCTGCACTCACTGTGTTGTACTTACCAAGTATTGTTTGCTTGGGGTCGAGTCTCTGCTCCTGGCTTCCTTTCAGCCTCAAATCTCGGCCCGTATATTATAGTTCCAGACCTCTTGGACACTATCGTACCTTCTCCTGAAACTAAGAACGGAATTTGCCGTCTCCTCCACTTCATCTTCCTCCTTCTAGGAGGAAGTGGAAGCTGAGAACACAGATGACCTGTCTGTTGTCTGTGTTCTCAGCTTCCACTTGTGCTCACTCGTCATTAAGACCCAAGTCAGGAGACACAGTTCTGTTTCCTGACGACCACACCACCACCTGTGATGGTGTGCGTGTGTCTTCTCTACATTTTGTTTCGTATTTATCTTTGTCTTTACTGTTGCTTTGTTTTGTTTGCTTGCTGCTTTCTCTTCACTGTTGTTTAGTTTCTATGATTCTTTTTAATAACTTAATATGTGATGTCTGTCTCTGTCTTATTTATTGCTCTGTCTTGTCTGTTGCTTTGTCTTGTCTGTCGTGTCTGTTTCTTTGCCTCGTCTGTTGCATTGTCTTGTCTGTTTCTTTGCCTCGTCTGTTGCATTGTCTTGTTTGATACTTTGTCTTGTCTGTTGCTTTTGTTGATGAGGTCAAGGTGAAGGTAAAAGAAGTGAGATTAGAGTGAAGGTGAGGGAGATACGAGCGAGAAGATGTGAGAGGTGAGGTAAATGTAGATACCTTGGAGGTGAGGGAGGATATTAGGAAGGGAGGTGTGTCAGTGAGGTGAGGAAGGTGAGGTGAAGATGGAGGCCAGCGTGTCACTGAGATGAGAGATGAAGAGAGATGAGGTGAGGAAGGAAGGAAGGTGAGGTGAGGGAAGGCTTGTCAGTTAGGCTCAGGAAGTGAGGTCAAGAAAGACCTGAGGGTCAGGTCAGGGCCGTTGGGGCTGAACTGGTACCATTATACTCACAAGAGAACGTAAAAACCCAGAGGGGGTCATACTGCGCCGCGCCAGGGGAATAGGTTTGTTCCAAGGAAGGGGAAGACACGTCTAAGTCACTGTATCAAGAGTCTTCACAGGAAACACCCACCCACTTTCTTGTCCTATCAAACTAAATTATATTCATCAGTAATGATTATCCACGATACACAAGGTGCTGGATCATACAAGGTGCTGGATCATACAAGGTGCTGCATCATACAAGGTGCTGCATCATACAAGGTGCTGGATCATACAAGGTGCTGGATCATACAAGGTGCTGCATCATACAAGGTGCTGCATCATACAAGGTGCTGCATCATACAAGGTGCTGCATCATACAAGGTGCTGCATCATACAAGGTGCTGCATCATACAAGGTGCTAGATCATACAAGGTGCTGCATCATACAAGGTGCTGCATCATACAAGGTGCTGCATCATCAAGGTGCTGGATCATACAGGTGCTGCATCATACAAGGTGCTGGATCATACAAGGTGCTGGATCATACAAGGTGCTGGATCATACAAGGTGCTGGATCATACAAGGTGCTGGATCATACAAGGTGCTGGATCATACAAGGTGCTGGATCATACAAGGTGCTGGATCATACAAGGTGCTGCATCATACAAGGTGCTGATCACAAGGTGTTGGATCATACAAGGTGCTGGATCATACAAGGTGCTGGATCATACAAGGTGCTGCATCATACAAGGTGCTGGATCATACAAGGTGCTGGATCATACAAGGTGCTGGATAATACAAGGTGCTGCATCATACAAGGTGCTGCATCAACAAGGTGCTGCATCATACAAGGTGCTGATCATACAAGGTGCTGGATCTACAAGGTGCTGGATCATACAAGGTGCTGGATCATACAAGGTGCTGGATCATACAAGGTGCTGCATCATACAAGGTGCTGGATCATACAAGGTGCTGTATCATACAAGGTGCTGCATCATACAAGGTGCTGCATCATACAAGGTGCTGGATCATACAAGGTGCTGGATCATACAAGGTGCTGGATCATACAAGGTGCTGCATCATACAAGGTGCTGCATCATACAAGGTGCTGGATCATACAAGGTGCTGCATCATACAAGGTGCTGCATCATACAAGGTGCTGCATCATACAAGGTGCTGGATCATACAAGGTGCTGGATCATACAAGGTGCTGGATCATACAAGGTGCTGCATCATACAAGGTGCTGCATCATACAAGGTGCTGCATCATACAAGGTGCTGGATCATACAAGGTGCTGGATCATACAAGGTGCTGGATCATACAAGGTGCTGGATCATACAAGGTGCTGAATCATACAAGGTGCTGAATCATACAAGATGCGGTGTCATACAAGGTGTTGAAATCTGACTGCCTGAGCTGGTTGAGTTCACTAGGCAGTGGCTGGGACAGAGGAAGCCGCTAGTGTCCTGAACTGTTAAGTCTTTTTCCATATTCCAGGAATGGTTCATCAGCAACGGAAGCTTTACTCTCTTCTCTTGCAGGTAAAAGGCTGTATCTTTACTTGCATTGTGGTGTAGATAAAGAATCTTGGGATAAATATTTAAGATAGAAAATGGGTTAAAGATAAGTGGGATTTGTCACAGTTGCTCTTTGCCGATCACACCGTACTTTTGCGAGATATGGAAGAGAAACTACAGCGGTTTCTTGAGGAGTTTGAGATGGAGTGTTAAGAACATAAGTTGAAAGTGGACGTGGAAGAAGAATAAATGATGAATATATATATATATACGAAAATGAACTAAACATCTGAGGTAACGTGTTCAGCAGTTAAGAAAGTAAGAGGAGATAGTGTTGAGTAAGAACATATGGAGGAGATAGAGCATAGTGTTAAAAATAGGATAATAACAGAGGTGATAAAGCATAGTTTTAAATAGAGTAAGAACAGATAGAGACATCACAATGTTTGTGGCTTGCGACAAGTATGTTACTCTGTATTCAACGTTCGTCACACAACCATTGGCATGCACTCTCGACCAGCAAACTGGCAATTCAGAGTATAACAGTTCTGGGGCCCCCAATGTTGTATTTACTGTCCGGTTCAACCCACCAATCGGGTGAAAACACTCTTTCCCAGCCAAGGTCACGTCATGCTTTATTGCCTAGCTGGGAGGGCAGACTCTCGCCAACTCTGGTCGAATCCACTCGTTGCTTTGAGTGGCTCTTTGTTGTCTCATCATTATACTGCTAATCTAATATCTTACCGTTGTAAGATAAGTAGCGAAGGAATACATGGGTAAAGAATCTACCCCTGCTGTGTTTTTTGCCTTGATCGTCATGACGCTGGCTGTGTTTTCGGCCAGGTGCTTCAGGCCTTGAATTGCCACCTGTACACGTTATACCACTAAAATAGGTTAAGAACAGAGATAAATCCTAAACAAGATCATTTCACTTGTAAACGGAAAACACTCGAGAGTAATGGGTAGAGGCGTCACTCCCACACGTATGTGGGCAACGTTTCGCTCTTGTAAAAGCTGCATTTACACCTAAACGTAGTCCAGATAGTTTTTTTTACATAACTGTGATTTTGTCCACATGACTGTATAAACTTAGATATACATCTAAGCCAAATAGATGGGAATCTATGACAAAATGATGATGTTCACTGAAAACAAATTTTAGTTACTACGTTACAGGAAGACTGAGGAAAAGAAAACTCAAATCACTCAATACAAACTCAAACCTCTCAATAAAGCTTAAGTCTAATGTGAGAGACCTGGGAGAGATAAAGTCAGAAGATTTCACGATCACAACATTGTCATTAATGGAACTGCAAGGAAAATTATAGGGTAGATAAACTTGAACTTTCAGAACAAGAGATGTCTAGCCAGTGGTGGCACTGTTCAGGTCAGTCGTTCTCTATAGGTTATGAATATTCCTGTATACTGTCAGCTCCCATCATAGTAGGCGAACTGGGAAATAAGTCTGTCTGACTTTTTTGGGTTATCCTAGGTTCTCTACACATATGCTGCTATGTATGATAATCTATGTAACTGTATTTGTGTATACCTGAATAAACTTACTAACTCTCACTCCTCGTGTAAACTCCTTCTAGCACCTAAATTACTGAGAGCACCTGAAATCCCTTGAACTATATTCCTTAGAACTGAGTCGGCGAGGATACGTCATAAAGTACTACTCCTGGAAGATTCTGCAGGAATTGGTAGCAAATCTGTACACCGAAATCATTACATATATGTAAATAGCCAGACATAAAACAAATCTGTTTATCAATGTGCATCTTATAACTTAAGTAATTGAAAAATTTCGCTGCTTTATTTTGTATGGAAGACTGTCCTGCATAGCAACAACCAGAGATCACGTGTACAGCCCTTCATGAAGCCTAACAAGAGGGGGAAACTGAGTAATTATGATTGGTTGTTATTGCCTCAGGCAGCATTTCTGATTTATTGATTCCCTAACCTGAAGTAGTCAGACAAGTGGGAGACTGTGCGTTTTACCCACATCCCACTCACATACTAGGCAAGAAAGACTTGCCTAGTATGGGCCAGTAGGCCTGCTGCAGTGCTCCTCCATTCTTATGTTTAGGATGCTTGGACTAATCGGCCCCAATTTAATTAAGCAATATTTCCAAATATAGCGTAGAAACGTGCATAATAACTTTGCAACAGATTCCCCTGGAGTTAAGTGGTAAAGTTCTCCGCACATTCTATCCACCCGTTTATTATTATGACTGATTTGTACAGACATGTTTGTGCAGCTGTGAACAGACCTACACTGGATATGACTTATTTCAAGTCCCTTAAAACTGAAACTTGCCCACCACTCAGTTGCTTTCTTAGGGAAACTTGACTCAGTTTCATTGCGTATTTTTATACTTATCATAGTTACAGTAATTTTATGAATCAGTGGGCACAAGGTGTACTGCAGTGAATACACGTATTTAAATTTAATAATGAACTTTTGTGAATATTTTTAATAAACTACTATTGTGGGTGCTTAATATGCTTTTAATTTTTCTGATTGCTGACCACGTACTGTCAGCAGCGTACTGTCAGCAGCGTATTTTTAGAAGTCAGTTTTGTTTCCTTCTTTCTGACCACTTATTATGTTATTAAAGTGCCATACTCATAATAACATGGAGATGGGAGTGGTCCCTCGACTCTTCAGCATACACCTACCTTCCCTTCACACCTAATACCCTTGGGCAGCCTTCAGTTGATTAACATCTCTGAACTCTTTCAAGGAGCTGTCTGTGACCGTGAGAATTTAGTGAGGGTTGAGAGAATAGCTATTTTACAGCCAGAGATTGTGAGAGAACAGTGTAGTCTGGAAAGAGAGAAAGAGTGGGGAAGGGGGGAAGAGGCGAGAGTGGTGTAAAGAGGATAATAGAAGACATTTTTGAACTCAGTATAGCAGAATCGGGGTCTTACAGACAAGTTCATCAACAGGACGGTTCCATCTTCGTCATAAAGAGTGCGGCTGTGACGGCGCCTTCTTTCACAGAAGGAAGACCCTTAAAACCTATTTTGAAATTTCTGAGAATCAGGTTTACTCATTAGACCAGCCCAGGAAATATTGGTCGTCCTTGGTACACTCTGGGCTTACTGTAAAAGCTCAGTTACGCTCTGTTACTTTAAGCTGGGAGCAGTACATCGATTATGGTGTTGCCAAGGAGAGAGAGAGAGAGTACTCTGTACTTTATTCCTGAGAGATACCAGCAGGACTACATAAGCTTCATTGCCAGCCTGGATAGTAGTGTTTAGAATCTGCCAGGAAGTAAACAAACTCCACACGGTCGATGGTCTAGAGTTAGGAGATTCGCAAATGACTACCATACATTATTTCAACTCATCCTCTGTCATCTGATTTAGAGATCTAGTCGATTTCTTTCCATATTGATGTCCTAGAACTAAGTGAAGATGCTGTGTGTTATGAAGTGGACATGAAGAGGTTGCATCGCATTTTACACCTCTTATTAAGCCACAAATGAGGCATCAACAGTGGAGAAAGAAAACCGCAAGATTCTTTTCCCTTGATAAAAGAGATCAGCTAAAAGAATTCCCTCACCATGACTACATCTATTACTGGAAGCTAAGGAGAAACTTATTGCTTCAGGGACTACCACCAACTGCGAACTGCGTTGTACATACTGTGGAAGAGAAGACACACTAGGGACCCGTGTGTCTAGCTACAGTAAAACTGTACAGAAGGAACAACTGGAACGAAGCCAACGGATATCAGCAGGAGCAGTTTACTATGTGGAGCGATAGCTTCTTGCTGTCTTCCCACCTCTGCCACATCAGCTACAATAGAACCCACCGCCATATCAACAAAAGCAGTCACAGCAAAAGAACAAACGTCACAAGTGACTAGCAAAGAGTCACAGGTAGAGACTGAAAAAGCCATACGTCACTTCTACAATCCCGCTATAGTGCATCTCACTTCTACATGAATGCACTACTATAGTTATATGTGGGCTACCTTACTAGGGTTCCTTGCACAGGCTTTATGTGGAGAACTCTATACAGGATATTTGGAAGTGGGTCTATCACAGAAATTTCCTATGAAAAGTATCAAGAAAACTTATGGAAAAATTGCTAAATATTTACTCGGCCTAAGACGAGGAAGATGTGATAGCCTACGTAAAAGGTTGAGACACAATCATATAAATAAACCTATGATGCTGTATCCTATTCCCAACTATGACGAGCCATTCTCCAGGACGCTGGTTGATTGCTTAGTCCCTTACCACGGACCAAGGTAGGGTAACAGTTCCCGTTCATAATATTTTGCACCAGTATACGATACTGGAAGGCTGTGACCATAAGGAAGAATAACTCCACGAGTATTGTATGGGCATTGTTGAAATTCTTCCCGAGTGTAGGATTACTTGGGGGGAAAATCCAGTCAGATCAGGGTAGGATTTTTATTTCTAAGATATTACGAGAAGCTTTGTCTCATTGTGCAGGTCTTCTACCCTATGAGCTTATCAGTAACAATTGCAAGGTGCTATTGAAAGAGCACACCAGACCTTGAAAAGCTTGGTGGGGGTATATTGTAAAGAATACCCTAATGACTCGTATAAAGTATTACCTCGTTTACTATTCACTGCCAATGAGAGCGAACGATTCCTTATGATATAACGTCTCAACTTACCTGAGGACAGACGTCTGTTCTTCGTGAGTCCTGGTTTGGCGAAGCTATTCTTCCTCTTTCTACCTTTTTGTTGTCGTCAAGGACAGATTAGCTCACCTATGTAATCTACCGTAAGGAACCTGTATCGTGCATAAGTTTAGATGAAGCACCAGGATAAGACAGCTGTGCCTTGGTTTTGCTCCAGGCAACTTGAAAATAGCTCAGCCACATACAGATTAGGTACAGTGGACTTTTAGCGGTTCAGAGTAAAGAAAATATTGTTTATACTCCTGGAAAGACGATGCATACCCACTCCATACTTCTGATTCTTTACCACGTGGGTCTGCCTACCTTGGCTATCGTATGGGAAACATGACCGCACTTAGGTCCACTAACATCGGCTGCCTTTGCGAGACCATTTCTATTATGCAACATATTCCACGCGTGGAGGTGGGCCTCAAGAATTCTGACATGCATTGTTCACTATAACACTGCCCGAGTCTCTTGCCAGAACATGAAGTGTTGTTACTCTCATCACTTCTATCATAGATCTCTTTGATGTGCTGCTACTGTGCACAACAAGAAAACATGATGTTGACATGCAGAGTGCGGCTGCCATCAAGGCAGCTCCATACCTTCACACTGTGTGACAACAAGCTCTCAAGGAGGAAGCTTATATTATTCTCAGCGGTTTAACTCATTGAGCCCAGCACTAGTACCTGGGCAGCTTCCTGTTTAATGGAAACCAAGCCAGATGGCACATGTGCATAGACGACGCCATGTGACACTGCCACATGGTGTATCCACTGCCCGGGATCAACTATATCATTGACTTCATATCGGAAACAAAATACATTCCTAGGATTTAAATGCTTCGTGGGTCCTACCAAGTGCCTCTGACACCTCGTGATATATATTCAGTACAGTAAAAACAGTTTGGCTGAAGTAGAGATTACACCTTTCCAGTATATTGGCTTCTTAAATTAACTGTACAACTCTATTTCTTTGATTCATCTTTCTTCTTTACTTGGCCAACAAGGAGTGACTTTGTGGAGTGGATATCAGCTTGCGTGCATTGAAGCAATAACATAGCGGGGTAGTCGTCGGTGGAAAGTGTTAGTAGGCTGATAGCCTGACTGACAGCCAGGCTTGCTAGAGATGATTCTATTGGCATTCACGTTCCATGGAATATATTAAACATTTTCTATGTTCTGCTCACTAGGCTTTGGGTTCTCAAAATGAGCGCTGCATGACACGAGGTGCACCTGAAAACCTTGAGTGAGTCACTAATAGTGGGGTGCTTCAGTTAAGTGCATAGTGCTTCTCCCTCCAGCTCGGGTCCAGGACACTAAGGGTAAATATGAGCTCCGAGTGAGCTCAAGAGAGAGGGAGACGAGGGGTGTCACGAGTCTTTAGGAAAAGCTTATTAAAACTACGCATTTGGTAACATGTTTGTGTAAGTTCATTTTATTTTTGCATATATTTGATTCCAATAAGCCTATTATATACGACAGGTGTGTAAATGGACAGGTATAATATACATCTTTTTTTTATCTATGTGTATCTTATGTTATAACCTACGCCATAAAAAAAATAATATTTGGGTGGTTTGCTTGTGTGTGGGAACAGTTTGTGTCCTACATGGTAACACTGACATCCAGAGATCATGTATGCAGCCTCTATGTAACATAAGGGGGACCTTTCTGATTAGGAATGGTTATTAGCTCAGATATTATCTCTGATGTTTTGTTTTGCCGACCAGAAGTAGTTAGGCAAGTGGGAGGCTGCAGCGTTCTCAGTGCTGTCTCTTGAGGTGAGATGAAGTGCTTTAAGTGCTTGGCTAGTCGGCCCCAATATAATTAAGCAATATTTCCAAATATAGTGTAGAAACGTGCACAATAAGCTAACTACAGATTTCTCTGGAGGTAAATGGTAATGTTTATTTGCACATTCTAGCCTCACGTTTATTATTACTGTTGATTTGTTAAGACATGTTGGGTGCAGCTGTGAACAGACCTACACGTGAGTTGACTTTTTACAAGTGTCTTAAGATAACATTAATGTCTCAGAGACTAATTCATTTTTACAGTAGAAAGTGAAACATACGTATACATCCCTCTAGTAATATTTATTTTCTTGGGGGAAAACATAGTTGAATATCCTTTATTGTGTATATTTATACTTTTCTTAGTTTAATTAATTATATATATATCAGTGGTCGTGACGTGTACTGCAGTGAATACACATATATAAGTTTTATAATGAACTTTTGTGCGTGTTTTGAGGGCTTCATATGCTCCAAATTTTGGTCAGCTGTGTTTTTTTTTTCCTATTGCGTTTTAACTGTTTAGCTGCTAACAAGGTACTGTCAGTAGAGTACACATTTTTAAAAGAGTCGGTTTTGTTTCCTTACTGCTGAAGCAACTTACTATAATATTAAAGTGCCAACTTCATAATAACTTCAGTTGTCACAAGAACAGCGCTTTTAGTAATCTTATTTATTTTCAAATTACAGTTATATATATATATATATATATATATATATATATATATATATATATATATATATAGGATGGGGTCCACCTCTGGTGCAAATTGAGGGACCCATAGCCTCGGGGAAGTGGATATAAAGGCTTCGAGGAAGAATATTTGGATTTTTTCCTGAAGCCATTTGAATATTCCTCTACCCCTACCACCCCATCTTTTCATTCTTTTTTACCAATAGGTATATTTTATTACATATGGTACAAAAGATTTAAGATATACATTGTTGATATAAAGATGGCATATACAGTACATGAGGTGTGAGAGATACATGTCTAGTACATATTGTTACGTGTTTGTCACTGATTATAATGCGAAAATCTCATCCAGCTCCTCAGAGCTGGGGCGTCTGCTCAAGATACAGCAGGCATTATCCCTCTGAACAGCAGCGCTAAGTTGCTGGAATAGAAAGCTGATGAATCTTTTGCCTAGCTCCTTAAGGAGCTAGGCAAAAGACTTAGATGCACTCTTTCCCCATGAGCAAGGGTCTCTGAGCCTATGGGAACAAACATATAATGATGGGTAAGTTCTCCATATTTTCAAGACTTTTGGGACTCCCTCAATCTGGCAGCTGCCCCTCCTTCCTCCCTGGTGTATTGGAGACAGGTATCAGCCAAGGTAGATGCACATGTGTGGTCCCACACCACCTGCTTGTCATCTGTCCAGGCTTGAAGGGTGATACCTTCTGGATGCTTTTGGCTGCCATCAGATCTGCATAGTTGGGGGTGGCTCCCTTATTGCTGGGCATCCGGCTGTTTGAGGCTCCTCTTGATAATGTTATTAACCTCTTCATTTCTTGCAGTCTTTTCCTTGGATTTAAGGCACACAATACCATGGTACCCGAATCGGTCTGCTGCTTCACTGCCACAAATACACCTGTGTTCGGTGAGAATAGGGGCGGCAAGTAGGACAACACCAATGCGAATGGTCTGTAGGTCGAAGCGTGTGCCAAGGCTGGAGTTGGGAACAGCCAACAGAAAGTTCCCTGCATGAGGGGCTCTCACTGCCAGGAGGCGAGATCTATCCTTCTCCGACACTCTGAAGCATTGTTGAGGCTATATTCTCCACTACTGGGCCATCCCAGTGTGACTGTTTGTAGTTGTTGGGAGGAACAGGTCTATTTTCAGAGCCCGTTAGATTATCCCAGATCATGGCGCCGTCAACGAACTTTGAGTCATTGACTCAAATCTTGTCCCTAAGATGTTTTGTTTTTTATATATTTTTTACATAAACTGAGTTTCCATTCCCAAACTCTGCTCCCAAAGTTATGTTAAAGACCCAGTCAAAGGGACCTGGGGAAGGGAGGTCTAGCTGATAACTAAAGAATAAATAAGAAAATCCATTAATTTATGAACAGTAATGAATCTTCCCTTCCCCTCCCCCACTCTCTCTATCTAGAAGCTGATTTACGAGTGTAGTGCACAAGCCTAGAGTGCGGGTTGTATCGATACTGTGTTCATATGTCTTGTCTGTTCACTTTTCTTATCTGTTCCTGTGCTCAGGCGAGGAGGGGTTTCCTGTGCTCAGGCGAGGAGGGGTTTCCTGTGCTCAGGCGAGGAGGGGTTTCCTATATTTCGTATAGTCAAATTAGGACGGATTTCCTGTCATTCTTCTCTTAGGTATCATCTACATTGCGCTCAGGGTTACAGAGGTGGCGCCGTACTTAGGTAAGCCGCAATGTACACTGGGGTAATCGTAAGACAGATGACAATAATCATACATGTATGTATTTACACAAGTGGACAACCATTACCACACGCTTACGAAGCGCTGGCTACACTGACTTTCGTTATTGTGTTTTACTGACCGACACGTAAACAAGATGTGCTATACATACACACGCGTTACAAGGTTTAATATTGTACTTGTAAATTAAGCATAATCACAGCTGCCTTGCGCATGTGCATCGCTCATGTGCAAGGAGAGATGGCCAAGCTTAGTGACCCCGTGGCCTGGTGGCTAAAGCTCTCGCTTCACAAAGCGAGGGGTCCGGGTTCGATTCCCGGCGAGGGTAGAAACATTGGGCGTGTTTCCTTACACCGGTTGTCTATGTTCCCCATCAGTATAAGATGGGTACCTGGGGTGTTAGTCGACTGGTGTGGGTTGCATCCTGGGACAAAACTGACCTAGGTTGCCCGAAATGCTCTGCATAACAAGGGGCTTTCTATATAGTAGTATGTCATTGATGTCAGCTATGGTCTGTATACCTTGTACATGTACTTGTGGAAATATATATATTATTATTATTATTATTATTATTATTATATCTGATACCCAAGCTTAGCGTGACATTTGTGCTTTTATTTGGGCACAGCTCAGCAGGTATCCTAAGGCTTCACTAACATCAGAACATTGTTTTATAAATAATAAGATCAGCTCTGGGGGAGCTTTTTTTTTTTATTTTTAAGCACAAAATCACATACCAAACAAGGTGGATAATATGTGAGGCGGCAGCTCACTCGGGGTCACATTCACTTGTGGGCGGGAGAGACGAGGCTACCTCACGTACAAGTTGTGTACACGGTTTTCTTACATCCCTTTTGAGAGTTTAATGTATTCTTGATATCAGTATAAAAGTGAAATGCGGGTTTTGATAACCCACTTGTAATCGGTAGGCCATGAATTTAACAATCTAGGTGTAAAAACCGAGAGGTATGTCTCTCTCTGTGTTCATTCTAGAATTTAATTTAAGCTTTACTGTAAATATGTATAATACATGATACAACTATTACAGACCTAACTAACATCATTGGTATGCTATATAGAAAGCATTTCGGGTAACTTAGGTTAATTTTGTTCCCCCAGACTCACATCAGTCGACTAACACCCAGGTACCTACTTAATGCTAGGTGAACAGGAGCAGTAGGTGTAAGGAAACACGCCCAACGTTTCACCTGTGCCGGGATCGATCCCCTGACCCCCTCAGTGTGTGGACTGAAACCTTAATGATACTCGTATAGTTGACTGACCATACACCAAATTAACAAACCAGAAACACTACGTCTACCCACCTATCTAGGTTACGTTCGACACATGGCTGACAGAAAAGTAACTATTTGACATGTACCAAGTCAACTAATTGTTTACCAAAGGGAATGATTCGATAATTATCTGCCCCATACAATGCCACACCCGTAACCATCTCATGAACTTCCAAAATGCCAAACTTGCCTTCAAGAAATGAGACCTGTGTAGCAGACACTGTGTAGTCTGCTCACACAGTTCTACCAACACTATCACTCAAAACACAAGCTGTTTATTACATCTGAAATACTTGCCAAACACGTCCAAACACGTCCAACCTAAATAGAACATAACCTTCAACTAGCCCCACCCTGCAGTCTGCGTAGCATCTGACCTGACCCACTATATATACTCTCTATGTTTTCTATTCTATTCTTCGGATTAATAAAATGACTGGTGGGCGAAAAGGCTTTTCCAATAACCATGTCTTTATTACACATACTCTTGAGAGGTACATTGAATGAAGTGTGGGTCTCATTATACACGAGGTAGGGAGAATTTCGAGTGGCATTGGGTATCCCTGTACACGTGTGTCAGAAGCAGGGCTCCCCCACCTCACTAATCATTTCACCGCAGACAACAATGCAGACACAATAACCGTTTATTGGGATATTGTTTTCGTCTGTGTAGATCTTCATTAAGACATGACATTACAAAGCTATTCACAGAGCGAAACGTTGCCTCATGTGTTTTTCTTCACTGCAGCTGGGAGTGAATAGCAACAGACGAGTTGATGATCGGTCATCGGTTTTCCTTGCACACATTTGTTGCTTTCACATTATTGTGAAATCTCATTGCAACAGTTCAAGTGATCGCTGTCTGTTGCACTCTCTCAACTGTGACACTGTTGCTCAACCCTTGGGTGGGTGTGGGTGTGTGTGTGTGTGTAACATCCCTGTGACTCACCTGTGTTTTCATCTTCCAGTTGTGACCTCTTGTTGCTGTGTCACATCTCTGAAACATTCTGTCCCTATCCACCTTGTCAATTCCTCTCAGTATTTTATATGTCGTTATCATGTCCCCCTTATCCCTCCTGTCCTCCAGTGTCGTCAGGTCTTTACTTACCTAATTGTGGTCGAGTCATAGCTCCTGGCCCTGCCTCTTCACTTGTCACTACTAAATCCACTTTCTCCCTGCTTTGAGCATATGTGTGTGTGTGTGTGTACTCGCCTAGTTGTTGTACTCACCTAGTTGTGGTTGCAGGGGTCGAGACATAGCTCCTGGCCCCGCCTCTTCACTGGCCGCTACTGGGTCACTCTCCCTGCGCCATGAGCTTTATCATACCTCTTCTTAAAGCTGTGTATGGAACCTGCCTCCACTACATCGCTTCCCAAGCTATTCCACTTCCCGACTACTCTGTGACTGAACATTCTGTCTCTGTCAACCTTGTCAATTCCTCTCAGTATTTTATATGTGTGTGTGTGTGTGTATGTACTCACCTAATTGTGGTTGCAGGGGTCGAGACTCAGTTCCTGGCCCCGTGTGTGTGAATGTATGAGTAACTCAAGTAATTCTCACAATTGTGAGGTAGTGTTAATGCTGATATTTTTAGCAAACGTGATATTAATATTTTAGAAAGTCTCGGCTGATACCACTACCATAAAATTACACGATACTGGCCGATACCGATACAGGAACTTCGGCACATCCCTCTCGTCTTTCGTTTTCGCCACTTGCTCTTGTGCGTCTGTGAACGCTTCTTGAATTTTTTTTCTGATGGGTTCTTTACATTCTTTGTTATTCTTCCCTTATTAGTTCCCCTCACTATTGTTATTCAGTGTCCTCACATGATCGGTTTTCAAATTTCTCGACATCGTGACTATACAGTATTATACGAGGGTTTTTTTAGCAATGGCAAATTTGGCACTTGATTATTGATTCGTGGTCCCTCTTTTCTTTTCTCAGTTAAATTCTGCCCCTTGCAGTCTACATCGTTTTTTTTTCCGTATTCCTTCTTCATGATTTTCATTTCCATAAATTACACGGTAAATGGTCTCTTTCGTGAGGTATGTTGATTTTTTCACACGACAGATGCATTTTGAGGAGGGATGGGACGATATCAAAGTTCTTTGTCGATACTGATGCCGATACCGATACTCAATTTTAGGTCGATACCAATACTTTCACCGATACCATCAGTGTTAACCGATACAACTTATACTGATACCATCAAAGTTAGCCAGTACCCACCGACATATGTACCGACAGTGATACCAACAAAATTAGTCGATTCTCACCTAGATAGATACCGATACTCAGCTTTAGGAAGATACTGATAAAGATACCGATAAAACCCAAAGAGTAATTGTAAACAGGATGAAATCAGGAGGAGCTTCTATGGAGAAAAGTTCTGTTCCCCAAGGTACGGTCCTCTCCCCTCCCCCTCTTACTCATTCTCGTTTCTAACCTTTGCAGGGACATAAATCATAGCATTGTGTAATCCTTTGCAGACGATACTAGAATTTTTATGTGTCACTGCGAGCCTCCAAGCTGATATGAACTAAGTCTTCACTGACAACAATATAATATTCATTGAAAATAAATTTCAGTTGCGGAAGAATGGAGGAAATAAAAACACGACAAAGTGAAATCCTCAGCAGACCGTAAGTCAAATGTGAGAGACCTGTGAGTGATAATGTCAGAAGAATTCACATTCAAGAGGGGCAACAATGTTATTATTACAACTGCAGCAAAAATGATATGTTGGATAACTAGAACCATCAGAACAAGAGATGTCAAGCCAATGATGATACTCTTCAAGTCACTAGTTCTCTGTAGGCTGGAATATTCCTGTGTACTAACAGACGAAAGGCTATGCTTGAAAAAAATACAGAAAACTTTCATAGCTCTTATAAACTCAGTCAAGAACCTAAACTATTGGAAGGATACAGGTCCCTAGACCCGTATCCTTAGAATGTAGGCGAGAAAGATACTTCATAATCGACATTTGGAAGATACCTGAGGGGTTGGTTCCAACCTGCACACAGAAATTACCACTAAAGAACACAAGAGGATTGGTAGACGGTGCTGGATACCTCCAATGAAAAACAGAGAGAGAGAGAGAGAGAGAGAGAGAGAGAGAGAGAGAGAGCTTAGTAAGTGTTAAGGTACCACGACTCTTCAACATCCTCATTTCATGCATAAGGGGGATTATCAACATACCCCTGGCTGTCTTCAAGAAGGAACGCGACAGATTCCTCAAAAGAGTTCCTGATCTGCTGGTTTGTGGTGCATACGTTGGACTGAGGACGGCGGGAGCTAACAGCTTGATATAGCAGGTCTACAACTAAAAGGCCTGGTCTGGGACCGGACCGCGGGTGAGGTGACCTTTGGAAGCTGCTCCAGGAGACCCGAGGTAGGTAGATTATTAAAATCAGTCGATACCGTCGATACCGATACTTTGGAACGTGCATGATTTTGAGAAAGGCATGTAATTAACATAAAAATATTTATATTTTAACATCACGAGTAAAAATAAGATTGAATAAATTTGTAACTGAACTTTTATATTTATATATTTGAGTGAATGTGAGTGCAAATTACTACCTGCGTGTAAAGATGCAAGTTTTCTAAAGGAATACGGTCATATTATATTTATTTAGAGTTGCAAAAAGTAATTGCAAATAAAACTTTAGTATGAATTGTAATTACTCCTGTTAATTAAAACGCAGTGTGAAAATTAATTATTACCCGTATTGTTTTCTCTCTCTCTCAATTGTATATATTTCTTTTTCAACAAACCGCCCGCATCCCACCTAGGCAGGGTGATCTAAAAATTTAGTAATATAAACAGGAGAAGGGGTTACTAGCCTATTTCTCCCGGTATTTTATTCGCCTCTTACAACACGCATGGCTTACGGAGGAAGAATTCTGTTCCACTTCCCCATGGAGATAAGAGGAAATAAACAAGAACAAGAACTATTAAGAAACTATAAGAAAATCCAGACGGGCATGTATGTGTGTGTTATATATATATATATATATATATATATATATATATATATATATATATATATATATATATATATATATAATATATATATATATATATGTACTGCATGCTCGATCTCACGGTCTACTGATAAGAGGTGCAAATGAGTGTCATTGCAAGGCGGATATCAATAACATCGATCCTGAAAACTTTCAGTGAGATTATAGAATTGTTGTAGGCCTCAGATCTTGATTATAGATACTGGCCAGAGAGGAGAGGTGGCTAGTTTGTGGGCACGACTGTTACTAGAGTTCAATTTTTACTGAACATGATAATACTATCTGGTATGTCCATGACATTGTTTATCCGCCTGTACCGCCATTGTCAACACCAACTGAAATTTCACTATTTGGTGAATGTAAGTTTAGCAGGTGCGCCATGAACAGGTAATGATGTTGAAACCGGAACACCAGAGGAAGCACTAATAAAGAACAGCAGGAAGGGAGAGGAGCAACCAAGGGCAGCGGCAGGGAAGAGAATAAGAGATGAGGGGTAGGGTTGGAAGGGAAAGGGGAAGAGAAGGCGGTAAAGAGGGTAGAAGGGGAGAGGAAGAAGGATGAGAAAGTTAGAATAATGAAGTGAGAGAGGGCAGAAAGGAAGAGGAAGGGAAGGAGGGAGACAGAACAGAGATAGAGAGGAACATAAGGAAGGAAAGAGGGAAGATTAGAAAGGAGGGAGGGAGGATGAAAGGTAGAAGTTGGTCTACAGAAAATCAAACTGAACTTCTGGCATCAGTTAGGTGCGACTCATCACATGTCCGACATAACTTTCAATATTTTATGGTCAAGCATTATTTACCGACTCTTCTTTTTACTTGCATTATTATTCTGATGTTTTATTTTGAATCTATGCTCTTCATTCCCTGCCTGGGCAGTCATTCTCACAAACATTTTAGTCCACTTGACAACGATGCTACATGACTGGGACAACAGCAGATGCTGCTGGTTTTGTTAAGTTCCAAGGCCAGGCCCAACAATAGCCTCTGAGTGGTACCTGTCTGCTTTTTCATCTTGACCGTAGCTTATGTCAGCCACGAGACAATATTTAGAATGTACACAGAGACTGGCGAAATATTTACAAACATTTATCTCAACCTGTTCGTGGATTCAGACCTATGTTACCCTCTGTCTGCTGAGAGTCTCTGCTGAGAGTCAAGTTCCTTAGTTCATTCAACTATGGCGTTACATGACTCTGGAATGACATCAGACTATCTGTTTTGGTCTCAAAGTCATGCACAAGAGCAGCCCTTTGAATGGTGTCTTGTTCGCCACTAATATGCCAACCACCAGAGACATTTAAAATGCTTAGCAAAATACTTACAAACAATTATCTCACACAGCGGATACGAATCTTAGCAGACATAGAGTGAATAACACAGTTTCGAATTTGTAAACTCTGTCGGTATTCAAGTCTCGGCAAATAACTCATAACCTCAAACTTTAATGTAATTTTATCCGGCATAACGCTGGAAAATAGTGTTTTTCTGTCTGTATAAATTGTATCGTGTTCTTGTAGAAACAAAGATTATTATTATTATTATTATTATCCAGTGTGTAAAAAATCTGTGATTAGTTAAAATTACCGATAAATTCGTCCACATACTCAGCGGTAAAATTACCCAAATCGAATGAACTGCTGTCCACTCTTCATTAAAATGGTGTGATAGTTCATCAAGTATAGTACCCGCCTCGGTATAATGTCAGGATTGTCTTTCTTCTCTCCTCTACTATCGCTGTACTTCCTCCTATCTCCCTGAAACCGACTTTTTTTTTTCTTCTCTCTTCCTTTCTGCTCTCACTTAAAAAACTCCCACTTTCCCTCCCCGAGCCCCATTTCATTCATAATCTACATAAATTATCTAGACCCGTGATTAACGTAAAGTCTGAAAAGTTACCGATGACCCAGAATTTAGTGAAAAGTCTGAATGTGCAATGGTCAGCAGGAACCTTGGGTAATATGCAGTGGTCAGCAGGAACCTTGGGTAATATGCAGTGGTCAGCAGGAACCTTGGGTAATATGCAGTGGTCAGCAGGAACCTTGGGTAATATGCAGTGGTCAGCAGGAACCTTGGGTAATATGCAGTGGTCAGCAGGAACCTTGGGTAATATGCAGTGGTCAGCAGGAACCTAGACAAACGTGCAGCCTTCAGTAGAAACCCAGAAAAGTGTGAGGTAATTCTTTATTGATGACGTTTTGCCTATTCAGTCAGCGAAACGTCGTCAATAAACTACTCCATATTAATTCATTGGTACCTCTTTACTATTATGCAACCTTATTGACTTACGCGGAATTAATACCCAGTAAATCTCATAAAATAATCGAAGCACCTTATACCAATTGCACGTTTTAGGCTGATGCCGAAAGATTACAGAGGCATAAAATGGATTCAAGAACTGAGAAACATTATTTGTTTAATAAAAGTATTTACGTTTGCTTAACTCTCCATCAACTGGTGGTAGCAACTCCCAGTTATATCTGTAGCCTAACGGCTAAGAGCCTGCTGATTTGTTAGAAGAGCCAGACACGTTGGTCTTCTTGGTTTACATTCGTCAGTAAATGGAATATGTGTTTCCTGACGTTGGCGGTCTTCGTCATCTGAAGACCTGCTAATTGAACCTTTAGGTCATATGACAGAGGTTTTAACTGGTTTAGCCGGTCCACTCCTTAGAACACTAGATGGATTTGGTCGTTGCGCGATCCCAGGTATCTCCATATTACATAACCCAAGTCCCTGTACCTCAATGCATACAACTGGAATAGTGCAGAGTGCGCCCTAAGTTTATATGCAGTTAAATATTAGTGGTGTAGATTTGAAACGAATCAGAAAAGGCATTCACAAGTTATATGAAAAATAATGTCAATTTTTTTTCATAAAAATGTCAAATTAGCTAAACTGAAAAGGCATTCGCTTCTTATCTCAGAGAGTCCAATATAATAAACAATAGCAGTGCATTAAGTATGAAGCCACTGCATTATCAAGTTATCAGTAATTATTGTGTGACTAAGAGAATGTAAATTTTCCAAATGTCTTTGAAGAAAAAGCAAATTGGGACCTATACAAACCAAAATAAATTCATTTTTTTTTCTAGGTAAGACTAACCAGCTTTTAAGTAACTAAGTAAGAAAGTAATTTAAGTTTTATTTAAGCCTTGGGTACATACTTTTTTTTAACATTATGTAGATTTATCCTAGGAAAATCCAGTAAAGTCAGTGTCTGTAGCTTATGTGATCAGAAGAGACATTCTCCAGTTATTTCAGAGAATCCAGTTTTATTAAAATTTGGCACATAAGACTTACACAACATAAGATCAAGAGGAAGCTTCCCATGAGAAAAATGCATCAGCGCTAAAAGTTTAAAGCTGACGAGAATATGCATTATCCAGTAAATGTAAACAATAAAACAAAATTTACAACTACACAGCCTATGCTCAAGACTTGTTTCACCCATTTCATACGATGCCTCTTACAATTGCCTTTATTGTAATCAGATGAGTGTTAAACTACAGGGGTCATATAGCGCCTATGGAATGGGGAGGGAGGGGGGTGTATGCAGATTCCAACCTAGCAAAAGGAGGATAAATTCAGTTCTTAGCATCAAAACCCCTTCACAAGACTCAAGGCACCCCCTCACCCCCTTCAGGAAGCATAATCCAGCAATGCAATGTATAAAGTATTTCTGTAGCTTTAACACTATCATTAAATGTACCAACCTTCTTCTAAGTAGGATACTCCAGACTTATTTCTGGAATGATCTTTTTTATAAAATCGAACAGAGGTTACGTGAACATTGTCAGTTTTCCCCCAGAAATCTAGTTGACCAGAGTTGAAAATTTGAAGCCGAATGCATAAGGCATTCTGAAGCATAAATGAATCTTGGAGGAAATTAATGGAAGGCGACGACACCGTAGGTGTGGCACAAACTTTTTAATGGTTCACTAAATTGTGAATATCAAAAATATTTCTCTGTTTTTTTTTTTTTTTTTTTGCAGTTGTAATTTATTTTTAATCCGATACTATCCCCTAACAAAAATAATATTTTATTATTGTGTTTTTTTATGTCCAGTTTGATTTAAAAAAAAAACCTGTAAAATCGACAAAACATAAACACTTCAGATTAAAATTCACCAACCATATATGCTTAGAGCCGCCGACAAGAGGTGTATTCTCTAGTTATTATATGGAAACCAATTTATTTAGTAAAATTTGCAATTTAAAATTTACATAGCTCAAGGTGAAAGCAAAGTTTTCTTTTAATATCCCATCAAGAGTGAAAGTTTGAAGCCTATTAAAATAAGGAATTCCGCCGTAATTGCTCTGAATACAACGATTCCAAGTTTTTAAAAATTCCTTTAAAATTTCAAATATGCACCTACGTAATCTTTTAAGTGTCTCTCTTCTTATAAAATGCATCTATATTAACATTTTGAAGCCGATTGAATGAGGCATTCTTAATTTATTGAATGGAACTCAGTGTCAATATTTATTTAAAAAAATGGGATATTGAAAGTTTTGGAGGTCAATAACAATGCGAAGCTTTGCTTTCTGATAAAACGCACACCAGGGCTAAAAATCTGAAGCCGATCAGAAGAGACATTCTTCAGTTATGGCATAGATGCCAACGATTCCAAGTATTATAGAAAAAAATTAAGTGCATTGACAAAAGTGCCAGAAGATGCATCAACCATTAAAAAAAATGGTCATTCATAAAAAAAAGTTAACTCAAATATATTTAACGCGATTTAACAGGAATAAAAATCTCAAACATTTTTGTACATAAAATTGGTAGCTCCGCATCTACACACTTGAATTTCGCTCTACACCGTAGCAGAATTAAGAATCACATTTTTTTTAACGTCTGAAGCTACGCTGCAGAGGTTTTTGGAAGTTACTGGAGCCATTCCAGGATGCTGGGAATGGGTCCTATAACTTTGGTCATAGGGCACCTGCTCATGCCAAGTGTTCCTAGAATATAGGCCTAGTTATCGTACACCAGTCTTAAAAAATTGAAGTCAATTGAATGAGGCTATGTGGAAGGTGAGGATAGATTTACTGTGAATGCTGCTGGAGTTGTGGGAAAGAGTCAGTTTGGGTCAATTTTGGTGCTGGTGACAGAGACTTGATTATCAATTCAGTTTTCGAATCTTCTTATTAGAAGCGGTAAAGTGCTTGACCTGGATGAGAAACCCTTAGCTCTAAGTCTTTCGCACTTTCTTGCTTCGGCAAGAGCTATGCAGTGTTGCGAGGGTTGCAACAGGTAGGTTGAGGGGAAAGATTCTCTGAGTTAGAAATATGTTTCTGGCCCACAGCCCATCCTGTGAGAGAAAGGCAGGTTTCACACCACGATTCCCACTCACACACTCCTACCCTTTCCCTTCAAGTAGGTCACGGGACGACCTCCAAGGTTTACGGAAAACATAATGAAAAAAAAAAAAAAGATATGAAATCTTGATAGACTACACAACAACTGCATCAGTATGATATCAGCTAGTCTAACGCCATTATGAAATCATATTTATTAGACATCTGTTCCATTATTAACTTAGTTTCGTGTGGAACTTGGGAAGAGCATAAGCATGAACCATCATGCATTACTTATTGTCACCTCTTAATAAATTCAATACCGTTAACAATATGTTCTCTGAGTCAAACTGTTTTGGTTGGTACCTTTGTTTCACTACAGAAAATTATTATTCTGCTTATTCCTTATCTTATGTTTGTCTCCCCTGGTTCACTATGGAAAATTATTTGTGTGGGTTTACAGATTCGTGAATATTTGAGTATTCCTAGTTATTCCTGAGTATTTCATATTTCTGAGGATTTTTAATACTCATGAATATTCCTTATCTTATACCTGAAAACTGTGCATCTGTATAGCACATTATCAGTGTAGGTATACGGATTCCTGAGGATTTGAGTATATCTGAGTATTTAGAGTTATTCCTGAGTATTTCTGAATTTTCCTGAGTACTTCCTCTCTCACACTTGTCGACCTCTCTTTTTTGTTAATTATCAGTTTGGGTTTAGGCAACATTATTTTCCCTTAACGCCTGCCTATTGAATTTATATTATCAACCGCTTCTATAGTATTTGTTAGAATAGAAATTCCATCCATTTTGATTTTATCCACACTATCCATTCTTATAAAAAAAGTGTGAACCACTAAGCTTCCCCTGCCTAACTAGCAGCGAGGGGTACACATCCTACCCTTTTGGAAATGCTCCGTGTATGGTGGTGCAGCTGGCGAAAAGTGCTGTTAGATGGGTGAAACAAGCTGGACAGGTCAGGGAGACATGGGTCTGATGCCAGAACAAGTTCTGCATACCAATTAATCAAGAAGACACATTGCATAACGAGTAATCTGGCGATTATGTATAGCACCCTTGTTTGAGACTGAGTACAATTGGCTCTACTAAATATAGGTCGAGTTTGTATAACCCTTGACTTGAGTTATATAGGGCAATATCACCACGTCTTGACAGAAAGGATTCAGTTGTATTTCTTTCAGTAACAGAACTGTTAATGCACAATGACCTGAGCTGTTGCCCAACTCGGCAGGTGATTGCAAGACTTGACATGGTTAAAGATTACATTCGACTCCTGTGCCATTCTAATTGCCGGTCTAATATACGAACTGAGGGCAATTATATTTATACTGAATAGTAGAAACAAGCTAGTTTTATTTTCCTCTTTTCATCACAAGAAAATATTTTCTATAGAAAGGATGCCAAAGGCACTCTTAGAGAACACAAGACTTAAACTTTTGACAACCTGTAAATAATTCCAGGAGTCACTGCCCCGAAGACAAGGTCCCAGACCAGGGCTTGAATATATTCCTGATATCTGCTACCAGTGTACTATATAAAAAATCCTGAGGAAACAAAGATACAAGTTTTCAAGAGAGAACTGGAGCAGTGCCAGATGAGAAAGGCTGTGAAGACTATGTAGGCCTGCAGGCTGCTAGCAACAGCAGCTTGGTTCAACAGGCAGTTGACAAGGAGGTCTGGCACCAGGCTGAGATGCAAGATTAGAAGTACCTTCGAAGCCTTCGTACCTGTACGTCAAACAACTAGTCATATACTGCAAGTAGTAGTAAAGACAATAGTAATGCAGGCAGTAGTAGTAGAGACAGTAGTAATGCAGGCAGTAGTAGTAGAGATAATAGTAATGCAGGCAGTAGTAGTAGAGATAATAGTAATGCAGGCAGTAGTACAGACAGTAGTAGTAGAGACAGTAGTAATGCAGGCAGTACTAGTAGAGACAGTAGTAATGCAGGCAGTAGTAGTAGAGACAGTAGTAATGCAGGCAGTAGTAGTAGAGACAGTAGTAATGCAGGCAGTAGTAGTAGAGACAATAGTAATGCAGGCAGTAGTAGTAGAAACAGTAGTAATGCAGGCAGTAGTAGTAGAGACAGTAGTAATGCAGGCAGTAGTAGTAGAGACAGTAGTAATGCAGGCAGTAGTAGTAGAGACAGTAGTAATGCAGGCAGTAGTAGTAGAGACAGTAGTAATGCAGACAGTACTAGTAGAGACAGTAGTAATGCAGACAGTAGTGGTAGAGACACTAGTAATGCAGGCAGTACTAGTAGAGACAGTAGTAATAAAGGCAGTAGTGGTAGACACACTAGTAATGCAGGCAGTAGTAGTAGAGCCAGTAGTAGTAGAGCCAGTAGTAATGCAGGCAGTAGTAGTAGAGACAGTAGTAATGCAGGCAGTAGTAGTGAGACAGTAGTAATGCAGGCAGTAGTAGTAGAGACAGTAGTAATGCAGGCAGTAGTAGTAGAGACAGTAGTAATGCAGGCAGTAGTAGTAGAGACAGTAGTAATGCAGGCAGTAGTAGTAGAGACAGTAGTAATGCAGGCAGTAGTAGTAGAGACAGTAGTAATGCAGGCAGTAGTAGTAGAGACAGTAGTAATGCAGGCAGTAGTAGTAGAGACAGTAGTAATGCAGGCAGTAGTAGTAGAGACAGTAGTAATGCAGACAGTAGTAGTGGAGACAGTAGTAATGCAGACAGTAGTAGTGGAGACAGTAGTAATGCAGACAGTAGTGGAATATTCCTAGCTGACAACCTTTGTACACTGGTAAAGGTCTTCTTTTATATCTTTCCCGTGTACGCTGTACGCACTCCCAGTGTACGCTGTACGCACTCCCTCCTGCTTCCTCTTTCCCACCCTCATCCGTCACTCCCCCAATTTCCCCTTCCCTACTCTCCCTCCCTCATCTCTCCCTGCCTCCGACCCTCTTTCCTCCCTCATCTCACCCTCCTTCCCACATCAACTCCCTGCTCTCCCTCTTCCCTCTCTACCTCCCCCTCCTCTTCACCTATCCCGCCACCACACTCACCCACACCTCTCGCTCAATACTTCCCAGGCGTCGTCTGTATTGCTCCTTTTATACTTTCTTCCTCACATTTTTTCCCTTCTCCTCCCATCTTTACATCTTTCCCACTCCTCTTACATTTTTCCCACGCTCTTACATTTCTCTCACATTCACGTCCCCCCGTCCCCCCACACATTCCCCACATTTCTCCCGCGTTCCTCACATTTTGCCCACGATCTTCCTTACATTTCTTCCCACGTTCCTAACATTTTCTCACTTAATCATCACACTTTTTTTTACCCCCTTTCCCCTCCCTCGCGTTACTCACATTTTACACTGCGTTTCCCACACTGTTATGTTCCCCACGTTGGTACAGTGTGTTCCACACAACACTGTGTTCCACACAACACTGTGTTCCACACAACACTGTGTTCCACACAACACTGTGTTCCACACAACACTGTGTTCCACACAACACTGTGTTCCACACAACACTGTGTTCCACACAACACTGTGTTCCACACAACACTGTTCCACACTACACTGTGTTCCACACAACAGTGTTCCACACATTGTTAAGTGTCATCCACACTTTTTTTCCTCCCATTATTACTCAGTTCCAGTCATTGTTACATTGTGTTCCAAATTGTTTCACACATTGTATTCTGTGTTCCAAACATTGTTCCAAAGTGTTCCATACATTGGTCCATAGCGTTTCACACATTGTTATATTGCATTCTTCACATTGTTACATTAAGTTGCACACATTGTGTGCAACTTAATGTTCAGATTATAGCAGTTGTGGGGCTCCCACTGCATTTTATACTGTCTAGTTCAACCCACCATTAAGGTGGGAGCCGACTCCTCAGCCAAGGTGACATCACACCTGCCAGCCTGAATGAATGACAGACACTTGCAGACGCTGGTTCAGTTCACTCCTGCTCTGAGTGGCTCTTTGCCCGGTATTATCATTATTATCCTAACTTAACTGCGTAAATATTGTGCAGAGCAATGAAGGAATATACTGGTAAAGAAAAAATTCCCCTTATGTGTTTGCTATGTCCTTGTCTCGCCAAGTTGCTCTCTATATTACTGGCTTTGGTTACTGCCAGGTGCATAACAGCCCTTGAATTGCTTTCTGTGTTCGTAATACACACATTGAGTACCCCTCCCCCCTCTTGCGCTTCTTTTCCCCACACATTTTACCATCACTTATATTTTTCTCACACTTACACTTTCCCAAATTTACATTTCCCCCCCATACTTTCATTTTCCCCGCACTTGCATGTTTTCCATACATTTTTCCTGCTTTTACATTTTCCACCATTTATGCTTTTCTTTTATGCATTTTTCCCCGCATCAATATTTACCCGAGTTTATATTTTCCAGTACCATTATTTTCCTAAGCATATATTTTCCTGGGCCTATTTTCTTCAGTACTCATACTTTCCCTAGCATATATTTTCCCAGAGTTTATTTTTTTTTATTTCCCTTTTCCTTCACTGTTTCTATTTTCCACTCTAGCATTTTTCCATTGTCTTGTTTCTCCTTCTCTTCCTTGCACGTTCCCCCCCCCCCCTGCCTAACATTTTTCCAGCCTTCCTTAACCTTATTTTTTCCCAGATCATTTTTGTTTTACATTTCCGATTTTCCATGCAAGTTTTTGGGCATTTTTTCCCGTGCTCTTGCAGCTGATTTATGTGTTTTTTGACTAAAAAAATAATTAGCCTACCTATGAAAAAAATGTAATCAGTGCATATTAACGTAAATAATTGATAATTACAGTTGTTGAAACAATTACAGAGGCACGTAATGCTCCAGCAACTGCGCATTAAAAGTTCTGTTGACTCCATAAGTTACAGTAGTAATCAGTTGGTTCCACAATTCGTGAATTCGTCACATGAAGATTACAGCGAAATATATGCAAGGTATTAAAGAGGTACGCTCATACAATTGACTAAAAGTACAAAATTAAGGAAAATATTATAGTTAGAAGTTGTTTATAGTTAGCGAAGTTAGAGTATTTAGCTAAAATGGACGAAGAATATAGATACTTCATGAACATTCCTGGAGAAGCTACTTTTAAGTTCTTTGGTTTCTTGGCATTTACGTACATAACAGCGCAAAGTATGAGAACAGTTCTGCTGACAAGGTGTTCATTTTGCTACGGTCTACATGTAGCCTAAATCGGACGATAATAACTCTCGAGTCTTCAGACTTTGTTAGAGGCGCCAAAGATACGTGACTCGTCCACTATGTCACAAAATTGATAGATTGATTCACTGGTGTTGTTCTCGCTCTGTCTTTAGATTATTAAGTTCATTTGGAGCTCTCTTCATATAAGTATCCATAGATTGCTAGTGACCTGTCCAAAGTTATAAAAGATTCCCTCCTTGTTAGTATATGCACTGACCACCTTGTTACTTTAATCTTGCATTTGAAATCCAATGTGTGAGGGAACGTGTATAGTATATGCTTTTGGCACAACATGTTATAATCTTGTCTCAATGATATACATGAACATGTGTATGTATAAATGTATATATATATTAGTTCATCCACGAAACAGTTTTATGCAAATAACAATACTGTGACTAGCCAGTGATGGAATCCTCTTCACAGTATATACATATACTGTATATATATATATATATATATATACATATACTGTATATACCTACATATATATACTGTGAATTGGGTAGTTTGGCCTAAAAACCAAGGCCGTCCTTTGCTGAACTAGGCGAAAGAAATTTTGTATATACCATAACTGCCAAATTCAATCTTAGCATAAGGAAAAAATATATGTATCATTAGTTTTAGGTAATATCAAATTTAAATTGACCTATGATGTATAGCAGAATTTAGCTTAAAAAAAAAAACTTGCCTGAGATTTGTTAGTTTTGTTCCAAAAATATAAATGTTTAAATCACAGAGGGAGTATGGGGGCAGTGAGTGTGTTTAGATATTTGGGAGTGGACTTGTCAGCAGATGGGTTTGTAAAATATTATGTGAATCATATAAATGATGAGAAATTAAAAGGTGACTGGTGCACTAAGTCTATGGAAACAAAGATCGTTATCCATGGAAGCAAAGAAGGGAATGTATGAGAGTATAGTTATACCAATGCTCTTGTATGGGTGTGAAGCATGGGTGGTGAATGTTGCAACAAGGAGAAGGCTGGAGGCAGTGGAGATGTGTCTGAGGGCAACGTGCAGTATGAGTATAATGCAGAGAATCCGTAGTTTGGAAATTAGGAGGAGATGCGGGGTTACTAAAATTATTATACAGAGGGCTGAGGAGGGGTTGTTGAGGTGGTTTGGGCATTTAGAGAGGATGGAACAAAGCAGGATAACTTGGAGAGCGTATAAGTCTATAGTGGAATGAAGGCGGGGTAGGGGTCTGCTTAGGGTCGGCTTAAGAAAGGTTGGAGGAAGGGGGTAAAGGAGGTTTTGTGTGCGAGGTGCTTGGACTTCCAGCAAGCATGAGTGAGAGTATTAGGAGTGAGCGGAGACTATTGGTTTTTGTGAGTTGACGTGCTGTTGGAGTGTGAGCACAGTAACGTTTAGGATGGGATTCAGGGAAACCGGCAAGCCGGACTTGAGTCCTGGAGGTGGAAAGTACAGTGTCTGTACTATTAAGGAGGGGTATGGATATTTGCAGTTTTTAACTGTAGAATTGGTGAGCCTCTGACAAGACAGTGATATTAAAAGTATTTCTTCTCTTTTAGGTCACCCTATCTCGGTGGGAGACAGCCGGTGTATTAAAAAATGAGAGCATCACTTGGGTTCAACCAGAGAAATAACAATATTACTCAAAGTTTGGAACAAAATTATTGCACAGGATTAAAGTAAAATTTAACAAAATGTATTAAAACTATTTGTAATATATCAATAAGCCCAAATAATAGCTTGAAAAAAATGATCAACAAAAACTGTCACAATGAAAGTTTACTCTTTGAAAAGCAGTAATTAAACAGCAGATCTGAAATTAAGGTAATATTTCACAACAGATGAAGCTAGAATTACCAGGATAAAATAATTATGACAGTATTCTCTGATTATTGAAATCTATATGAATCATTTGTTTGAAGCGAAATAATTATTTACAAACTCGGCACATACATTATAAATTAAAGGATTATTCTTGTGACTTGTTCCTCAGGCACCACAAACTGTAAATTCGTTTGTTCTATAACTTTGCAATAGTAAAATCAATTAACATCTATATCCTACAACACTTCACAACAATATTGAAAAATGTTTTACTCAACACTACAATTGATGAAATGCAATAAATTTTAGACAAAGAATTTGCAATTAAATCTATTTAAAAGATCCATATTTTCTAGTCATACCATATTAACTAACGATAATATATTTAGTGGAGGTGAAGACAGGATTATCTGTTTCAACTATATTTAGGAGAATTTATTATTTAATCGGTTTAGGTGTTATTAGTTAAGACAGTTGCATATCTTTCATTTTTTTTATCCACTGTGATTATTTCTTCAACATTCTGTCAACCATGATAGAACTTTTTGTTTCATTTTTGGCATAAATCCCTCACCCCCCCCTTCCCAATGAGTTGGGGGAAGGGGTTATAATACATCCATATAATAAGATTGATGATTTTTTTTTATATGGCATATAAGTTAGGTTACCCCAGTGTACACTTCTCAAGTAATCTCTTAGCCCATATAATCCGCAAGTCTAAAATTGAGGTCTTTCACTTTATTATCGTTGTTAAGGTAATTTGATGAAATATTAAAACAGTGATTAATGATCTCTTTCTCCAAGCTCTTCATTAACTTCAAGAATAGCTGTCAGAGGATCCTTATTTGCCAGAACCAAGTCCAGCAGGTTATTTTCTCTAGATTATTCTGACATAAAATGCTTTAAAAAACAGTCCTGGACCATTTCATGAAGGTCGCTAGACTTTAGATTACCTCTGAAATTGCTCCACTCGATTTGGCTCAAGTACAAACCTCCCATTAAAACAACATTTTCACTTCTAGATGCCAGAGAAATTTCATCCCAGTGAAGATTACTGAGGTAACTATTTAGGTTTGGGGATCCTAAAATTAGCTTTTCATGTCCTTGCAGATTTTACAAGCAGATTCCTTGTCTGTCCCTTCCATCTTTATATCGTTTCTGATTCAACAATTGAATTTTTTTCTAACATACACCACAACTCTGCCTCATTTCCTAAGGTATCTACCAGTGTGAAATAATTTAAATCCCTGTTTGTGGAATTCAACTGGCATGTCCCTATTTTTCAAATTGAACCAGGTTTCAGTTATTGCAATAATATCTTTGTTTCTGCATATCCAATTAGTCTTAGCTCATTTATTTTACTTCTTTCACTCCGGCTCTATGTGACACAGATAATACTAAGGGACTTTTGCCTTGCTTTTCTTCCCTGTCTTGTTTTGACTGTAGACCATTTTTTTCTGTTTTTATTAGGAACTATTGTATGAGCCATCCTGTTTTCTGAACGTTTGCCTAACAAATCTTGGCATTTTTTGCTCTCTCCACTCTTAAGACTGCAACTTCTTTGTTTCCCCACACACGCCTTTCCTCTGTCTTCTGTCACTTTAACTTGCACTTCCTGTCTCCTTATTCACAACTGCACACTCGTCCTGGAGAACAAAAAGCAATTTCTTTCCCTAACTCTGCTTCAACCTTTCCCAATTTCATCCTCCCACTCAAGGAAACCATTTTTCCTTTCTTTACGTTCAACACGCTTCCCGTCTTTTCTACCAATCATCTCAAGTTCCTTAGTGCACTAACCATTGCATAATCAGTGAATTTCTTTTGTACTAATTCATGTATATCTACTGCAGTCCTTATATGGTTCAGATGAAGTATCCTACCGAGGAAGGGTGACTTAAAAATATAAACTAAACGTTTTCTTTTTAAATTTAGTAATGCCGGAGAAGGGGTTACTAGCCCCTTGATCCCGATTATTATTATTATTATTATTATCCAAATAAGATTTCAATTTCTCATTCTCCTCCCTAAGAACAGGAGCGTCATCCTTGAGAACAAGAACCTCATCCTTGAGAACAAGAACCTCATCCTTGAGAACAAGAACCTCATCCTTGAGAACAAGAACCTCATCCTTGAGAACAAGACCCTCATCCTTGAGAACAAGACCCTCATCCTTGAGAACAAGACCCTCATCCTTGAGAACAAGACCCTCATCCTTGAGAACAAGACCCTCATCCTTGAGAACAAGACCCTCATCCTTGAGAACAAGACCCTCATCCTGAGAACAAGACCCTCATCCTTGAGAACAAGACCCTCATCCTTGAGAACAAGACCCTCATCCTTGAGAACAAGACCTCATCCTGAGAACAAGACCCTCATCCTTGAGAACAAGACCCTCATCCTTGAGAACAAGACCCTCATCCTTGAGAACAAGACCCTCATCCTTGAGAACAAGAACCTCATCCTTGAGAACAAGAACCTCATCCTTGAGAACAAGACCCTCATCCTTGAGAACAAGCCACTATTGTGTTGAAACACTCCACTTAAAATTCCTGGAGACAGTCAGAGGTCCAATATTTTGTATACATGTGTATATTAAAGGACTAGTTGCTTACCTTCGTTGACTTGGTGATTAAAAGCTTTCCCAAATTTAAGTTAAGAAAATAATTTCTGTTACTCACTAGCAGAAATTATTTTTTTCTTTCTATTTTTCTATTACCTTCCTCTTCAGCTTTATTATTAATCTTCAAGATTATAATAGAGATTATTTAAACTGTTTTGTTTCTTACATATAACATTTGCTATGCTGCTATTTCTATGAAAATCCTCGTTATTTATATCCACATTTTCAAAAATGAAGCCTAAAGACTTACATTTTTCAACTTGAATTTTTGATTGTAACTTTTTTCACTGCTGCCTTTTTTGTTTTCATTCTAATCTCGAATTATTTATGCACATCGCTGTAGCTTCTCTCATGAAAAGTCTATTTCACACTGAAAATGACGAAAGATAATAAGCTTTCTCTAAGCCAGCTTATCCCAGCTGCAGTACTAGTGCCCTTCCTGATACAGAACTGTAAAATAAATCTGGTAAGAACTCAGATTGCATCTGTAGATATCACTGCAAAATTAGAATTAGCATAAAAATGGACCGATTCAAAATCTTGATTCTGTCTCAGCCAAAACTTGCGTCCGAACAACTGATACACAATGAAAGTGTTTCAAAATTTCTTCTCTTAATTTTCTCATAACCACTTACACTAAGGAGGAATTAAAGCTGTTAAGAATTTATAACGGAAGACAACTGTGACTTACTAGATGAAGAAATACATGCAAATGCCAATACTTGCAATTGTCTTGTCCTAATTACTGTACACCGGCGTGGAAAATTTGAAGTCGATCTGATGAAGCCTTCTCGAGTTATGAGCGAAATGAACATAATTCTCTAGAAGAGAAAAAAAAAAATCTCTACTATTTAAAAGTCCTCCTCCAGGGATACACAATAATAATATATACTTATTATTATTATTATAACCCGGTGAAAACATTCTAAATAGGAGTTAGTCAGGAATAAATGATCGCTGTGGGAGTGATCTCCCTGGGAAAGACATTGTTGGAGTGAAGCGGCTGATGACTGCCCGTCATGTGGGACAATGGCTGTCATCTTCTCGCTGTCCACTTAGTATTGCATAGTTCCTGGTGCTCTTATAAATGAGAAACTGGAGGTGATGCTCATAGCTTAGTACGCTTCTTAGAATTGTATCGCTGTTGACTTGTTCAGTTAATCCTCCGCCATGAATAATTTTAATAATAATAATAATAATAATTTTATTTCTACAAGTACATGTACAAGGTATACAGGCCTAGCTGACATCAATAACATACTACTGTATAGAAAGCCCTTTGTTATGCAGAGCATTTCGGGCAAATTAGGTCAATTTTGTCCCAGGATGCGACCCACACCAGTCGACTAACACCCAGGTACCCATTTTATACTGATGGGTGAACATAGACAACCGGTGTAAGGACACATGGCCAATGTTTTCACCCTCACCGGGAATCGAACCCGGACATTCACCGTGTGAAACGAGAGCTTTTGACACCAGGCCACGGGCTTAATTCTTTTAATTTAATTGTCATTTTTAATAATATAAAATTAATTTTCTTACAAATCATGATTTTGAAGTCAGGGAAGATGGAAGTGGCATAGACTCATAACCTTTCTTTTATTTTCAGATATATACTTTAAAGGGGATTAATTTTTGTTTTTATATAAGAACATAAGAAAGAAGGAACACTGCAGTAGGCCTACTGGTCCATGCGAGGCAGGTCCAATCTCCCACTCATGTACTGTAAAGGAAAACGGAAGGAAGGGAAACATGTATCTGTACATTATTTGGGATTAGTTTGTGTATTAATGCTTACTCTTAGGATTATTATCATTCTCTATATCTAAGATAAAGTCCAGGACCTTTGTTATAGTAAGCCATATTATTTTCTCTATATTTACTACTTTTATATATTATGTGTGATAATGAATGAGCCAGGGTGGAGGTGCTTGGCTTTGCCTTGCACTAACTGCATGACTAATGAACAGTGGGTTTGGCTACGTTTTAGAAAACCGCCAGGTGCTGCCTTCCACCTGCCCTTCCTTCCCACCCCACAGCCACTCTGAGGACAGCAGTTAGCGACTTGCAACCGATGGTGAAGTGCGTGAGAGGATACTGTCTCTGTTACCGTAACCTTGCACACAAATACCCTTTTACAATGTCATTCAGGGTCTTCGATTTTCTGAGCATTGCCTTGAGTCTGTAACCTACGAGGTTGTCCATTGTGTGAATGATGTTATTTTAATTAAATTATTATGCATAGTCTTTTGAGAGGAAGGGTCATCACTCTTAACTTCGATCGAGGTTCCAATTAAATGCTGCTGCACTTTCACTAACATATTTTACAT
Source organism: Cherax destructor (assembly GCA_009830355.1). Taxonomy (NCBI): domain Eukaryota; kingdom Metazoa; phylum Arthropoda; class Malacostraca; order Decapoda; family Parastacidae; genus Cherax; species Cherax destructor. Next base: position 35,347 of record WNWK01006771.1, read on the forward strand.
TATGTAATTGTGGTTTTACTTTCTGCACCTTGTCATATCTGTACGTAGTCAGTGCTAAATCGTGTGATTTTACTGTTTCTGCTTTTGGGTCATAGCCACTGTGGAGCAGTTTGGGACACAGTCTTTTGATATAGCTGTCCAGTGTGGACAAATTGTGTGCTCAAGTACACAGTAAGTCTTGGGATTGACTTTGACTCAATTTGGGTGTTGTTAGCCTATTCTAGGATTGAATGGACTTTGTGATTACCCTGTTGGTGCCTGCGCACTGCATTTTGCGTACTTAACCTACGATCAGATTGTACACAAATGCATTATGTTTACTTGGAGTATTGTGCTAGTAGGTTCAACACCTTGATATCTTTTCACTGATTTTAAAGATTTTTGTGATATTTTTTATATGATTAGGCTAGTGTTGGACTTGTAATATCAAATGTGGATTGATTAACTTATATGTGGTACACAGATGGACAGACATGCAATCACGTATTATTTCAGTTATGTTGTATCTTGTGACTATTATTTCCTCACGCAGACTGAAAATATATTTATACAAAATGTCTTAGTATTTTTGCAATGTACACTTCTTGCTTTGTAAAATCTCTAGACTGGAGACTAAATGTAAGATTTTCTATCTAAAACCCTGAGATGGTTAGCCTACAATACGACTTTGGAAGCAGAGACATATACATATTTCACAAAACAACATCCATAATAAAAGTGAAGAGAAATAGGAAAAGAGAAGAGTGTGGCACCAAATATGAAGCTAAACATTTCCTTGAAAGAAACTTATGAGATGTTTAAGAGGGTTAAGAACAGGAGAATATTGTGACTGGAACTAAGAGCTGGGAGGAGTAAATTTTCAAGAGAGGATAATTTGAAAAAGGAGGAAAGAAGGGGGTAAATGGAAAAAGTGATGGAGGATGCAGAAACGGAAGTGGAAGGAAAAAGTGTTGTGGTTTTGTCCACACTAAATCAATGTTACACGAGATAACAGACACCTCATATGATATTGTGATGACTTGCAAAATAATTTGAATGGAAATTCACAGGAAGGAGAAAGAAAGAGATCACCGATGAGCTATGGATTACTGCTGGCCAGAGACAACAAGCGACACGAGAGATAGAAGACCATTAAAACTAAACGAAATATTAAGAATATAGATGAAACGAGGTGACTGTTAAATTTTCCGTAGGACTACGTAAAAAGACTCAAGATGTGAGGTAAAGTAACAGAACATGAAGAGGTTCTAAAAAGTTCTTATGAAAAAAATAATGGAAGAGATACCAAGAGATAAACAGAAACATGAACAGTAAAAATTAGGAACGGTTTTAACAAAGAATGAAAGAGAGTTTCTAACGATTCTAAATGTGAGGCAAGCAGTGGGACAAGACTCAGTGAGAAGCTGTTAAACCTCTTTGCAAGGATATAACAAGTTGCTGGAAACAAGGCAGTTACCAGAATGCACAAAGTGTGATCCCAATATTCAATAATGGGAAAAAGATAGGAAGAATTAAACCAGAGACCAGTTAAGGTCCCTGAAAAAAAAGAGGAAATAAGAGACAACTAACTAGAATTCAGTGACATATCTCCTCTCAGGAATCTACAAAATAAAAATTGAGTGTTGTAGAAATAAAGCAAGTGAGAAGAATGGGTAACAATATCGTCTTCGACTGCTAAAAAAAAAAAGCATTTGACATTTTACAACAAAAGAGGCTGATACATAAACTAGAGGAGCATGTATGCCACAGTATACCAAGAGCCAGGGCAACTTTCTTGCCAGAGTATAAGCCAATGCCAGCAGTGGTTGTGACAAACAGTTAATTGACGAAAAATTATTCAATCTAAATATCAGAATTCTAAATACCGGAATATCGTCTTTATTCAAAACAGAGCAACTAGTTGATATCAAAGACAAAGCGTTATACAAAAACAAAAAATACTGCCTGGTAGCCCAGCTAAAAGAGAGAAAGCAAAGCAAAAAAATAAGAGATACGATAAATGAGAATTTAAAAGGCAAATTACAAGCATCAGATACACCAGAAGGAAAAAGATGAAAGAAGCTACAGCACTTTTAATTAGCTGCAATGGTAGACTAAAACAGTCACAAAGAAAGAGCTTCAATACTCAACACGGCTTTCGGTTCTGTATTTAGAGCTGAATAAGATACTAATTATCCCATGCCAAAAAAAAAAAAAAATTTAAATGCCTAATGCTGATTAAATATCAGCAATATTAGCAGTATTCGTGTGTTACAATACTTAAGAGACTGAACGTTAACGAATCAAGCTTGCTGCCCAGTCTGATTTCTAGAATTTATATGAAAATGAAAATACCAAATTACAAGTGTTTAAATAATGGAAGTTATCAGAGGGAGGGTAATCTTCAAATGTTACATTAGTATTTGTGAAGGGGGAGAAGACTTGTGACCCTTAGTTACCGTCATGTTAATTATGGGTAAACAAAATAACGCTGTTGTTAGATATCCCACAATTTTTTTTTTTTTATTTTTCTCCTTCAACTTTTGGTCTTTATTTTCTTAATAAGAAGAGAAAGCCTCATCCGATCGGCTTCATAATAAACTACAGTGTTCTCAACCCACCTAACTTCCTGTAAGGTTTTCGTTTATGGCTTCAGGAACGCCTTATCAGATAGTCACCAAATTTTCCACCCAGATCAACTATTACTAAATGAATAATCGTGAAATAATTGACAAGTGCAGGTCCCGTCTGCTTAATTTTATATAAACCATTCCTAAAATTGGTTTCCCATGATAAAACTTTTGAAAGCCTCTTTTAATCGGCTTAAAAATTTCAACATTGGTGCAGCCTACTTAAAACAAAGTTGGCATTGTTCGTGGTGTGTACAGATGCCTTTTTACAACTTATATACGCCCAGGGTGGTCACTGCCCAGTATCTACGCCCGGGGTGGTCACTGCCCAGTATCTACGCCCGGGGTGGTCACTGCCCAGTATCTACGCCCGGGGTGGTCACTGCCCAGTATCTACGCCCGGGGTGGTCACTGCCCAGTATCTACGCCCGGGGTGGTCACTGCCCAGTATCTACGCCCGGGGTGGTCACTGCCCATAATTTTGTTACGTTTTGTAGTCAGTTTTCTATTTCATTATTTTTTCTTGACGCTGCTGACTGGCTCTTGATCTAAGGAATTGGATTTATCTTACCCTACCTTGGATTGAATTTAAATGCCTTCCATTTCAAAGGTGCTAGATGATCGCTCCTGCTTCAGAAATTTCCCCCTGAAGAAAATATATTGTGTAGGTGCCATTTTATTTTTAATTATACGCAATAACTGGAGAAAACCTCCTCTGGTCATCTTTAAACTTCTAATATTAGTGTGTTTTCTTCAAGGATCCTTCCTCTTTTTATTAGGTTACGATCGGCCTCAAATTTTAACGTGACGATTATATTAATTAAGCTGTTCTCTTAAAAATTACTGGAGAATGTATCCATATGCAATAGATCAGTTGATATCGATTAGATGCGATTTCTGGGCTGACTAACTGTGTTTCCTTAATATTCTGTAACTTGCTTTCTGTGAAGCTCTGACGTCCGTCCACATCCCCTCAGCAGCACCGCCCTGCTGACCAGCACAGACCAGCAGCCTTTCATTCTTCCATGGGTAGTGTGTGATTCCATCAAGGCTGCTTGCGTGTTCATCCGGGAGCAGGGTAGTAAAAATAGAGGTTCTCACTGGGCTGGACTTTTTTCAAATACGAGTTTGCTCCAACAAGCATAGCTGCAGCAGCTTTTTGCGTGATGAGGCTTTCCCAACTGGATTATCTGTGAGTTGAGGTTTCAGCTGCCCTCATCGCCTGCGCTGAAAGGGTCTCTCCCACATGCTGACGCCACTGGAGTAACTGGAGTCATCCACTCCTGCCCGATTGCGTATATGTTCTGATACAATTTCCTTCCCCAGCCGAGAAAGTCCTAACAGAAGTAATATACTATAAGGGATGGGTCACAAATAATAAAGAAGGTACAGTACTGGACGGATAAGTGTCTTGAGTGACTGGATACAAAAAGGGGAGCTCCTCAGGGATCAGTTCTTGGCCCCATTCTTTACAGAATTTACGTAAATGATACTTAAATGGAACTAGATCTTCAATCTTAAAATTCGTGAGTAATTCGAAACTGAGAGAAACGCAGTATTGATGCTTGAATCTTTCTGAGATAAGAGTTGACTGGTTGATGTGGAAGACGTGTTACAATATTGCAACGTACAAATAATGCATTTTCAATTAACCAATGTCGGAAATGAGTATATAACACTTTTAGACAAACTTTCCTAAAAGAAAGAGAGAAGCACTTTGGAGATGTTATAAGCAACTACCTTAACAACTTGTATTTGCGAAGAGCAAAGCCGAAAAGATGCTAAATTTCATACAGGAACAATTTTTTTTTTACAAACACCCAGAACCAATAATGACTAAATCACCTTGGATATGCTGTCCAATTTTGGTCATTAAATTTTATAAAAGGGGAAAATTATCTAGGGACAAGAAAACCTGTATCTTAACTAAGAAGATACGAATAGATATCCAACACATTTAACGTGTTCTAACTTGGGAAACCCAATAAATAAGAGATCTAATTCAGTCATTTAAGATATTTCATAAATCTGATGCACTCATACACGAAGAGATATTATGTGTAAAGAGTGATTCAGTAATGTGAAATTTCAAGGCAAGAGGTGCAACACAAATGTGGGTACTGATCAAAGAAATAAATTACCCACTGATGTTATTTCCCTAATAAAATCATGACAATCAGTTAAGAATGAGCAACACAGAACATTATAACAGTAGCAGGGTAGATGTGGCAGTGGGGATAATAGAAGTTAGAAGTGGTAAGAACAGTAAAAATCAAACTCACTCTCTCTTAACTATGATGGTAGAATTAAAGGTGACGAGGGAGTCTCCTGCTGTCTGCGACACACACACACACATACACATACACACACACACACACAAAAGAAGAGGTATGATAAAGCTCATGGAGCAGGAAGAGTGACCTAGTAGCGACCAGCGAACAGGCGGGGCCAGGAGCTGTGAATCGACCCCTGCAACCACAACTAGGTGAGTACACACACTGGTCGCTGCCTAGCAGAGATCAGTGAAGAGGCGGGGCCAGGAGCTATGACTCGATTCCTGCAACCACAACTCCACAACTAGGTGAGTACACACACACACACACACACACACGTAGCATATGGGCGCCTGGCAAATCTAAGAATAGCGTTTCGACACCTGAATAAGGAATCATTCAAGACTGTGCACCGTGTATGTCAGGCCCAGGTTAAGGGAAATCAACCCGACGACACTGGAGGACAGGAGAGATAGGGGGAACATGATGACATATAAAATACTGAGAGAAATTGACAGGGTGGATAGGGACAAGATATTTCAGAGCTGGAACACAACAACAAGGGGTCACAACTGGAAGTTGAAAACTCAGATGAGTCACAGGGATGTTAGGAATTATATTCTCAGTCAGAGTTATCAGGAAGTGGAACAATCTGGAGAGTGATTTAGTGGAGGCAGGATGCATACATAGCTTCAAGAAGAGATACGACAAAGCTCATGGAGCAGGGGGAGAGAGTGGACTTAGTAACGACCAGCGAAGAGGCGGATCCAGGAGCTGTGAATCGATCCCTACAACCACAAATAGGTGAATACATACACACACACACACACACTGTCTCTTTGTACTCCGCAAAAATATGGACGTTTAAAGAATATTTTCATGTAACTCTTCTTAAAGGCAGCAGGTGGAGGGTACATTGTGCCATCTACAAGTACAAGTACAGGCAGCAGGTGGAGGGTACATAGTGCCATCTACAAGTACAGGCAGCAGGTGGAGGATACATTTGGCCGTCTAGGAGCGCTCTTAAATTAATAGTTTCCCCTGGCAAAGTGCAATGTAAACTCGGCTTGAATATTGGGTACCAGGTTGACTGACGGACCTGCTTTCACGTTCCTATCTTCTCCCGCTACCTTCTGCAAATGTAAATAAATAATGAAAATATAAATAATAATAATAATAATATTAAAAATAATAATACGATATATTCACAGTGTTTATACACAGAAATTATTTTAATCTATAATAGCCACTCAGGTATTAGTGATTGATGGTGAACTGGCTAAATGCACCCTCAGTGATCCTTGGGAAGTCGATAGGGTTTAGACTCAACCAGAAGAACGAAAGACAAAAAGTAATAAGAATATTCTTTATAAGAACATTAGGCAAAGTAATCCACCAATATAGATTCATTTATTTATAATGAGGATTAATAGAAGTTCAATCGAACATGAAATATATCAGAGGGATTTGTTTTACTGAGGTGCCTGTGTATTGCAATGTGAAAGACTTGCCTAGTATGGGCCAACAGGCCTGCTGCAGTGTTCCTCCTTTCTTATGTTCTTAAGTTTCCAGGACGAGTCTTTGGTCGGCTGATGAGGTGGTTGGTCGGTAACGTCCCGACCCGGGACTAAAAATTAATTATTTTAGAGTTAAAAAACAAGTAATCTCTTATATTTCATGGTACTTTTCAAATTATTTTTTTTTAAAAATGTGAGGAATATTAAAAAAAAAATATATGGAAAAATGTGCAAAAACACTTTACACGTGCATCATAGAACTGACTCTTCTAATACACGCTGACACTCGCATTGAATAACTTTGAAGAACTGTCTGCAACACAAATTGTTCACCCCAGTGCAGGTGTAGAAGTGAACGGTGGTGTGTGGCATTATGGAAAACTTGAGGAAATTAAAACTTTATCAGGGTATAAAACAAATTCTAAGCACACAATAGAGCAAAAAAGTAATGTGAAGGACCTGGGAATGATAACCTTCAAAGACCACAACATGAGGCCTAGTCACAGACCGGGCCGCAGGGGCATTGACCCCCGAAACCCTCTCCAGGTATAGAACGTATCTACCTCATCTGCTAGAAAAATGATAGGATAGATAATGAAAACCAAAACAAGCCAAAGATGTTTACGTATCTTTAAATCATCTGTTCTCTCTAGGCTGGAATACTGCTGTACACTAACTGCCCCTTCAAGGCAGGTGCAATTGCTGACCTGGAGAATGTATACAGAACTTTAACGGTACACATAAGTAATATAAAGTACCTAAATTACTGGGAACGGTTGAAGTCCCTTGATTTGTATTCCCTGGAACAAAGGCGAGAAAGATGCATGAAAAATCTTAGAGGGATTAGTATCAAACTTGCTCGTGAAAATCACTCCCTACGATAGCAAAAAACTCGGCAGGAGATGCAACATTCCCCCAATGAAAAGAAGGGGCGCCACGAATACACTAAGAGACACCACAATAAGTGTCATGAGCCCAAGACTGTTTAACTGCCTCCTAACATACATAAGGGAGAATACCAATAGACCACTGTCTGTCTTCAATAAGGCACTGGACAGGCCCCTAAAGTCCGTACCTGATCAGCCGGGCTGTGGTTCGTACGTCGTTTTACGTATTACGTGCAGTAGCAGCCTGGTTAATCAGACCCTGATACACCACGAGGCCGTGTCTCAGACCGGGCCGCGGGGGCGTTGATCCCCGAAACCCTCTCCAGATATACCCCTATCCCTACCTAGGCCTGCCCACCTCCATCTCCCACTCCAGAAAGCTGGCTGGCGCGTGGCATTGCTGCCGAGTTCCTCGCGCCTCGTCCCACAACAGCCTCAGGGCACTGACTCTCCCCGCCTCTGCACACTACACGTTCACTGTTTCTGTTATAACGGTGCACCAGACAGACTTGACACTACTCGGAAAGAATCAAATATTCACACTGGGTCTGGTTGACACTGGCCGCGCTGACCTTGAATTGTCTGGTTGAACAGTCGAACTAGCGCAGTTCACTGAGTGTGTACTCCGCCCACAGCTAACCTCTAGATTTAGGGATGAAATTATTTTTTCCGATAGGACTGGTTCTCAGAGCAACATGATCTACAGATAAATTATTGAATCACATGGCAATTTGAAGTTCAATGGCAAATATACTATGTAATACTGACATTCAAAATGGGCATATATAAATATGAAAAACGGCATTTTAAAAATATTGTGTTACAAATTCATTTCTCTGTGTGACTAGTTGAGTCCAAGTCGGACCGAAACGGGTTATTTGTGTATCAATTCTGGCTTATAACTGAGAATTATCATTAATAACCAAATTGCACGTAAAAGTAATTACACATATTTCTTATCCGTCTATTTTAAACGAATATATTCCTAAGGTCAAAAATTTTAATGAGAAATTCAGCAAAAAACAGATTCCGTCTAGACATTATGCGTGAAAAAAAGATACCTGAAGGGGTGCATTTACGAGGCTGCCTGAGTATTTCTAACTTTTCGATTATATTTTCTCATAACTCGAGAACGCCCCATGCAATTGGCTTCAAATTTTTAACACTTGTGTACGGTAACGAGGACCAAATTCTAGGAACAACTGACATGTTCGCGTGCCCTATTACCAACGTTATTGAGTCCATTCCCAGCATCCTGTAATGACTCGAATAACCTCCAAAAATTCTCGTTGGTGTAGTTTCAAACATTCACAAAAGGTGCCAAAAAATATGACGACGGAGGAGAGTGAAATTCAGATGTGTAGGCGATGATTTGACGGTTTTAGTGCATTTAGTGCTTACTGCATCTTGGCTTCCCGGCCGTCATCTGATGAATTCCACAAATAAAATTAAGAGTTTCCATATTCTTTACAATTCTTATGCATGTGAATTATTAATCTACCGTACTGTACTCATTATGAAAACGTATTTCTATAAGCTCATTCATATGAAGGTTTTAAAAATATCCATACAAATATATATAGACCGTTGTCACTGTCCCCAGTGTCTTACCAAGAGCTATGCAGCGTTGCAATATGTAGGTGGAGTGTGGACATGTCCCAGACTCGAAAACACCAAGGCAGCCGCCATTCACCCCCCCCTCCCCCTTCACACACACACACCTGGTCAAACACTTTAAGAAATTAGAGAACCTGCAAAGGTTTGCAATAAGACTAGTCCGGGAGCGGAGGGGGTTTGTCCTACGAGAAGTTAAGGGAACTCAACCTGACAGCACTCGAGGAATTGACAAGGTGAATAGGGACATAATGTTTCAGAGATGAGACACAATAACAATAGGCCACAACTAAAAGATGAAAACTTAGATGAGTCACAGGGATGTTAGAGTACTTCTTCAGTCAGAGTTGTCAGGAAGTGGAACAATCTGGAGAGTGATGTAGTAGAGGCAGGATCTATACATAGCTTTAAGAACAGTCAGGATCAGGAGCTATGACTCGACCCCTGCAACCACAATTAGGTGAGTACACGCACACGTACACACACACACACACATATACAACAGGCCTAGTGTCTAATCGACATGTGCCTAGGACAAAATGGTAACTAACACACACGCACACAAAAAAATAGTGAAAATTGGAGAAAGCTGAGCTCTTTCATGTGCTTAAACGCATATCTACAGAGGAAGAGGCAAGAGAAGCACGTTTTAAAAGTTAAACATTTATGTGATACCTCACTCAGAGAAGGTGACAACTTACCATGATTCTGTGAGGCAACACCTCATAAAGTGAGGTGACTCCTCAAATTACACCTGGGAGGACTACTGGCCCACAATTTCAATAATAAATATTTGTTAAACTTTTTCCCATTAAAACAGTAATTGTAAATAAGTCAAACCCTTAAACAGATTGAAATCATTTCGAACTAATAAGGAAGAAAATAAAGGTGTATAGGTAATTAAAATTAAAATTTTTAGGCCATCAACTCAAGAAAACATAAGAATGTAGTAGGCTCACCGGCCTACTCCATGAATGTGACTCAAAAATCCAACCTCCCACATGCATACATTGGTCCAACATGTGTGTTAAATTCAAGACAAGTTGTTCCTTGAACAAAGAACACACTGTATTTTTGTTAAAAATATTTTTCCCTTTAAGATTATGAACAATATTCTGGACTATGAAATTATCAAGTTTATAGAAACCAGAACTCAAATTTGAAACATGTTGTGCATCATGCTTAATAAGAGATGATTCCACAATATTTCGTTGCGCTGTAGAATTACAGAGAAGTAATTCTTTTTTCATTAGTCCAATCTACACAATGGTCTGTGTCCCTTACCTGAATGAACAAAGCACTGGATTCTTGTCCAGTAGTTATTGCATATTTGTTATTCAACTCTGGTTTCAAGAGACTTACTAGTCTGCAAGAAATGCTGTCACAATTTTTACAAGGGATGGAGTATACACAACCCAGAGATTCCCTGGGAGAATTTTTAATTCATGCAGTACGGGACTGTCATAGTTAAAGACAACTATAGCGAATAATCGGTGATTTTTTAGTATATGAAAATATTCAGTTAAGTAAGCTTGGGTAGCTGGAGGGAAAGTCTATTTCCAAACACATGAAAATAGACTGGGAGAATTTGGAACCACTTGGGAGATCAAAAATTTGAAGGGCTAAGATAACAGAAGTGCTGACAACACGTTTCTGACATGTTTCTTCATCAATCAGCAGGGTTTAACCTACCGAATCTAATTTGAATTTAACCTATGTTATATATAGCAGAATTTAGCTAAAAAACATTATTACCTTAGGCTAGGTGAGGTTTCTAAGTTATGTTTAGTCCAAAAATAAAAATTATTACATTAAATTAATATTCATGATCTCGTCGAATGAGAAATTTTTATTACGTAGAAAAACACCAAATTCTCAGGCCTATACCGGGTATTAGGCTCTGTCTTGTAGAGTGTTCTGTTTAGCTTTATGAAAGCTGTATCAATAAATATTTGTACATATTGTAAGTTGGATACAATTTCAGAGATTTTTTTCCAACTTCCCCATCACATAACTCAGGGCTACAAATCCTCAGGGTTCCCCAAAACATAAACGTAAACACAGACTATTCAATATGTGTTTGGTTATCAGAATAGTAATACAATTAAACATTGAACTTAAATGTTCTACCAGATATATGTAGTATATTCAGAAATGGTATTATTCCATTTAGCTCACATTCCATAGTGAACTTAATGGAAATGACCAGTGAGTTTAATGAAGGTAGAAAGTCATCAAGACTCTATAAGGCCTCCAACAGAGCACATCATCCACACACCTCAACCATTTAGTATTTGCAGGGAGGATGTTTTGGAGCATTTTGGTCTCAAAATACTACATGTACAAGTTACTCAACACAGGAGACAAAGGATTATTCATTGCCATACCAAATTTCTGTAAGAAGAATTTGTCATTGAACACAAATTTACAATCCAAAATGCACAATTTAATAAAATCAGTAATTTGAAAAAAAAAGAAAAAGATTTACTAATGGACTAATACTTGTGTAGTACTGAATAAAAATTGTCTTGACCAGGTTAATTGTTCTTTTAACAGTAATTTGAAAGAGATTCTGAAAGGGAATGATAATTTAATCAAGCAATTCTCTTCCAGAAATGCATCTCTTCCTTATTTATATGGTTTGATTAAATCACATAAGTTCTGTAGATTCTGCAGCCTATGGATTATCTAAATGGTTAGTGAAAATATTAACCTCCACTGCGGGCACTTCACATGTTAAAAATAATGTTGATCTCATTAATAAGCGTCTAGGTTTAATATGTCTAATGATTTCAAACTCATTAGTTTTGATGTTACATCGTTGTTTTTCTAAAGTCCTGGTAGATGACCTGTTGGATTTCCTTGGAGAAGACCGTCCAAAATGTGATCTTCTCTTAAACACTAATCAAATTATTGATTTGATTAGCGAGAACAGTACATCAAAATTTACACCAATCCTAGAAGGATTGGTCCCAAATCCTCACGCACAAATTCGCTACCTACAAAAGCAAAAGGTACGGTAGACATTGCAACATACTCCAATATAAAAACCAGGGTGCCATGGGTACACTGAGAGAAAAAACTGTAAGGGGCCCGCAACTATTCAACAGCCTCCCATCATTCATAAGGACTACCATTAGAAACCTTTATGTTTTCAAAAAGAAACTGGATAAGTTCCTTAAGTCTTTTCCTGATCAGTTGGTCTGTGGTTCGTACGTTGGGCTGCGTTCGGCCAGCAGTAACAACCTGGTTGGTCAGGTCTTGATCTACCGGAAGGCCTGGTCATATACCAGGCCTCGGGGGCTTAAACCCTTTTAACACTCTCCAGGTAGGCTTCAGGCAGTTCTTTTTTTATTAAATATAACCGTTTGTTAAGTGTACACAGATATTATGTGCACTTATTTATTATTCGTGCGCGAATATTAACCGTATCTTTTCATTAAGCGTACACGAATTTTAAGGGAGTCCGCTTTAAAAAAGTGGAATAAGAGGATCACTAAGAAATTTTGCAGCCTGATGGTAAATAGACTCATGCCATCAAATTCACTTTTTTCTCATTCGTTTAAAAATCACCACTTGCCAAGGTCGGTGGCGTCGTTCCTGCAGTGTCGCTATTGGACGGGCCTTGACGTACAAAAGCTGCTGTCCAGATATCCCCGTCACTCCCCCGGCAGGAGCCGTCACCTTGGTATATGAAAACTCCTTCCAGGGATCTCTTTCTTCAGCTCCTGCAACAGGTAGAAGCCAGACGAAGGCAATTCTGCTTGACAGGATGGGTGGTGAAGAGGTTTAAAGTCGCCCTATATTCTCGTGGGAGAGTGTAGTCGGGAGTGTGTGGGAGAGATAGTTCCTCTGATGCTGTGAGAGAATGTAGCAGAGTGCGGGAAAGTGTAGTGTCTGTGGGAGAGAAAGGGTTCCTCTAATGTTGGTGGGAGAATGTAACCAGGTGTAGGAGATTATTGTCGAGTGTCGAAGAGTATGGTGGGGAGAGTGTGTGAGACGCTGGCTCCAGAGTGCAGCCGGCCGCAGGAGACTGTATTGCGGAGTGTAGTGATGAGTGTGTGGGAGTGTAGTGATGAGTGTGTGGGAGTGTAGTGATGTGTGGGAGTGTAGTGATGAGTGTGTGGGAGAGTGTAGTGATGAGTGTGTGTGGGAGAGTATAGTGATGAGTGTGTGTGGGAGAGTATAGTGATGAGTGTGTTGGAGAGTGTAGTGATGAGTGTGTGGGAGTGTAGTGATGAGTGTGTGGGAGAGTGTAGTGATGAGTGTGTGGGAGAGTGTAGTGATGAGTGTGGGAGAGTGTAGTGATGAGTGTGGGAGAGTGTAGTGATGAGTGTGGGAGAGTGTAGTGATGAGTGAGTGGGAGTGTAGTGATGAGTGTGTGGGTGAGTGTAGTGATGAGTGTGTGGGTGAGTGTAGTGATGAGTGTGTGGGAGTGTAGTGATGAGTGTGTGGGTGAGTGTAGTGATGAGTGTGTGGGAGAGTGTAGTGATGAGTGTGTGGAAGAGTGTAACTGGGTGGTGAAAGCCATGTTTTTGGGAGAGAATGGTCCTTTTGCAGCTGGAGAGATAGTGTAATCAAGACTGTGGAAGAGTTTCAATTTATACTCGTGAGTACAGCCCAAATATGAATGAAATTTAACTGGCCATTCACGACGGTGATAATAATTTTGACATTTTGATATGAAATTTATCATCAACCTGTCTCACCCTCCCAGAGAGTGCGTATAAGACATTTAAAAAGGAAACACATGTGTGGAAGCATCTGCATCCCTTGAGGTCTTGTGTTATCATGGGGCTTATCTCACATCTTGTTCTGATGAGACGGCAGTGACTGTGAACACGATATATAAATAGGTCATTTACAAAATATATCACCCTAGTAAATATTGCTTATTCCTTTTTATAGGTATATCCAGAGGTGTAGCTTTAAGTTTTATCTATTTTTTTTCCTTACACAAAAGTTTCGTTTTTATTTCGTTTTATTTTCAGCGCTGAAGTGCAGGTGCTCTGTGATCAGTGTTATATAACCTATTCCAAGATTATTGGCATGGGTGTGATAACTTTAAAATGCCTTCTCTGATAGGCTTCAAACTTAAAGCGATGGTGGGTTTCATTAAAATATAATTTGGCCCTGACCTTGAGCCATGTAAATTTAATTTGTCAAATTTATTTAATATATTCTTTCATATAATAACTGGAAAATGCCTTAGCAGAATGGCTTTAAACCCCAAACACTGGGTATTTTAATTAGTTTTTTATAATGATTTTGGGCTGTGTAAAAGCCATTTTGCCTTTTACAAAGAAATTTTGATGAGTAAAATATAGATTTTCAGGCAATAATTTAAGAAATTGCTCAACCGATAGCCTTCAAACCTTCAGCATTTATTTATCATAATTAGAGGAAAATTCAGATTATTATTGGACTGTGTAGGTGTCAATTTGCAAAATGTTACTTAATCTCTCCGTTGTCTATGTCTTGTTGCCGCTATATGACCCTTGTGGTTTAGCGCTTCTATTTGATTATAAATAATAATAATAATATGTCTTGTTGCCCATAGAAGATACGTAAACTGAAGTTCGTGATAAAACAAAAATAGAATAATTTGTCTTTTTGAGAAGCAGAGAAACTTAAACAGCATATAACCGAGAAATGAAAATTGAGAATAATTAAAAAAGGCATTTCATGGAGGGTTTTTTTCAGCTTCATGAACTTTGGATCCCTATAGCATCCTATTTTTTTTATTACGGTTTTATCGCTAATTTGGTACATTCACAAATACATTTTTATCTTTTCTGTCTTAAAAGATTTCATTTAAATCTTGAAGGCAACTTATCCGAAAGGATAAGTATCTTAGTAAAGGCTCAGACAACTAACAGTTCTCATGTCCAAGATGTCCAAGTGCCCTATGTCCACTGTTACATAGCCTATTTTATCAATTTTAATTTCCCAATTTTCTTACAGTATTTCTTGCAATGTACTAACTACAAAACACATCTTCTGATCCACTTAACATACTAAGCGAAGGTGAATCTTAGTCGCTAGTATTTTTGTATTGAATTTTGGCAGCGTTGGAGTCAATTTGCCAATTTTATTCACAAAATTATACTAAACTGGATTTAAAAAAAAAGTCTTGTAAAATTGTAGAGATTTTTAAAATGTCTATAAATAAGGGAATAAAATTTATAAGTATTGAAAACACGATAATGTAAGTGTTTTAATACACTGATATCAGTGGAGGTGTCTTTTATTTTACAGTTCATAGACTAACATCATATATAAAAAATGGTTATAACTATGACCATAATTTTTAAAGGAGTGGACCGATAAGCCAGCGGAAGGCCTCGGTCAGATGGCCAAAAGCTCCAATGCCGGGTCATCATCTAACACCCGCGTCAGGAAACACCTGTCCTGTTTCCTGACAAACCTTACCTAACCTAACATAACGTAACCATAGACTAACACATGTACATTCACTCATGCATATAAGTACTCGTGTACAATAGCACATGCGTGCACACAAGTACACATATACATATATGTGCACATGCATACATACAACTCTGTGCTAGCATTTATACGCACACGTATACATATGCACACGTATACATATGCACACGTATACAACAGTACATGTATACATAAACACACACATATGTACTCAAGAATATGTAGATAAATGGTTCAGAGAACCGACAAGTTGATAAATTAGACACAGTGGCTTCATCAGTCCATACAAAGGAGAATGGTAAAGAACAGAAGGAGTTTGAGGTAATCAGTCCCTCAGCCTTGAGTCGATGTAATCAGTCCATCATTTTATAGGTAAAACTTGCGATTTTGGCTTAAATATCAACGCTCTTCTTGCCGAATAAGGTAAGCGAAAAATTGAGTATGCAATAATTTCGCAAAAACAATTCTGAACCTAACGAAAAAAAATCAATGTGTTTGTTCATTATTAAGTTATTGTAAACTAATCCAAAATATATTTAGTTGGATTACGCTAAATTAAATTGCGCTTGTTATAATAAGGTTAGGTAAGTTTACTAAGATTCTTTTGGTAGAAAATTATTATTTTTTACATTAACATAAATGAAAAAATATATATTTTTAAACATAGAGAAATTTTTAGAAAGCACTTAATTTTAAACGCGTTTTTCCTATATACATGCCTAGAAACACTCACATGCATACTTATTTTTATACTTTGCTACATCAGAATTTCATTGCTGTTCTGCACTATTCGTATGGAGTGCACTGAAGTAGAGGCGGCTGGGGTTAGGTAATACGGGGATACATTTCTCGAATTGCGAAACGAATGAAATGTTATTTTTATTATTGTTATTATTATTATTATTATCATCATCATTATTATTATCGGTATTTTCGCTTACCATCATGTCTTGTATTGGTCATAAAGCCCATACCTGCCGTGGTCTATTAACAAAAGACTTGGTTACACCTAGCAGTTTACAGGTGTTAGCAGGTGTGCGACCTGTGGCAAGTACCGTTAACTTGCACAATGACAAATAATAATTAAACACAAGGGAAAATGCACGCCATTTCCCTCCAAGAGGTCTGTCAATACGCATTTGCTAAGCTTTGAGAAGACCTGGCAGCCCTAGCCTGCGGTCGGTCCAATATTGACAATGTTTGCCTCTTCCTCCAGGCCCCACGTGGCTGCTGCTGCCGCTGCTGCTGCTGCTGCCGCTGCTGCTGGCACCAGTGTTGGTAACAAAGAGGGACAGTGGCTGTGTAGCTTCCTCGGGTGGTAGCCATGACTGGAACAGTGGTGGGTGTGTTGTGGATCTCTCGGTGTATTGTGGTGGGGGTTCTCCCTAGAGTTCATGCCGCGTTCTTTGTTTATCCTGTCCTGGTGGCAGCCAGCCAGCCAGCCAGCCAGCCACGTGGCTTGACGCTGCATCGCCCCACACCCCTTACCCTCCCCTCCCCCACCTCTCCCTTCCTCTCTTCTCCCTCCCTCTTTCCTCTCTTCTCCTCTCCTGGCTGGTTAATGGTGGTTAACGCCCATCAACTGCACGATAATCATTAAGGCTGCATGTATCTTCTTCTCCAGGAGATGAGAATACTTTAATCCCTTAAATAAGGATTAAGGTAAACTCTCAGCATTTATACGCTGAGACACACATCTCTCTCCCTCTCTTATCTACCTCTTCTTCTCTCTCTCTCTCTCTCTCTCTCGCTGGAGGATATAAAAACAACACTAGACGTCTTGTTCAGGCCAAAAACTTCCGACTGACAAAATATATAAACATGTGAAAACTAGATAAAACACGTGAAAACATGGTAAAGCATGAGAAAACATAGGAAAATATGTGAAACATGGGAAAGCATAGGAAAACATGGGAAAGCATAGGAAAACATGGCAAAGCATAGGAAAACATGGGAAACCATGTGAAAACTTATAAAAGCATGGGAAAACACCGGGAAACAGAGGGAAAACATAGGAAAATAGTAGAAAACATCGGAAAAGATGGAAAAATATTAGAAAACATTAAAGAACATGTGAAAACATTAGAAAAGATGGGAAAACATGGGGAAACACGGGAAAAAGTGAGGAGACTGCTGCTTAGGACGCTAGATGGCAGCAGCTGGAGGTTTGGGCGGGGTCAGCCGCCGCCACGCCGCCCACCTGCCCCGCCAACAACCCACCCACCTCATCCGCCACCCACCCATCTACCTGTCTGGCCGTCCACCTGTCTAACCACCCACACTTATCTGTCACGTCGGAGGCTGCCGCAATCCCACACCTCCCCAGTGGTACACACCCACTTGCCACTTCCCCACCCACACCCACCTGCCACCATCCCACCCACATCCACTTGCCACCATCCCACCCACACCAACCTGCCACCACCCGACCAACACCCACCTGCCACCGCCCCACCCACACCCACCTGAAACCACCCCACCCACCTGCCACCACCCTACCCACACCCACCTGCCACCACCCCACCCGCACCCACATGCCACCACTCCACCCACCTGCCACTACCCCACCCACACAAACCTTCTACTACCCCACCCACACCCAACTGCCACCACCCCATCCATACCCACCTGCCACCACACCCACCTGCCACTACCCCACCCACACCCACCTGCAACAACCCCGTCCACACCCACCTGCCACTACCCCACCCACACCCACTACCCCACAAACACCTACCATCACCCCACCCAGACAAAACAGCCACCACCCCGCCCACACCCACCTGCTACCAACGCGCCCATACCCACAAACAACCATCATGTCTTTGACCACTTGCCACCACCACACCTACACCCACCTGCCACCACCACACCTATACCCACTTGCCACCACCACACCTACACCCACCTGCCACCACCACACCTATACCCACCTGCCACCGCCACACCTACACCCACCTGCCACCACCACACCTATACCCACTTGCCACCACCACACCTACACCCACCTGCCACCACCACACCTATACCCACTTGCCACCACCACACCTACACCCACCTGCCACCACCACACCTATACCCACCTGCCACCGCCACACCTACACCCACCTGCCACCACCACACCTATACCCACCTGCCACCGCCACACCTACACCCACCTGCCACCACCACACCTACACCCACCTGCCACCGCCACACCTACACCCACCTGCCTCCGCCACACCTACACCCACCTGCCTCCACCACACATACACCCACCTGCCACCGCCACACCTACACCCATCTGCCACCGCCACACCTACACCCACCTGCCACCACCACACCTACACCCACCTGCCACCACCACACCTACCCACCTGCCACCCCACACCTACACCCACCTGCCACCCACACCTACCCACTGCCACCCCCCCGCCCACACCTACACCCCCACTCTGCCACCCCACCTACACTACCCCCCCACCTGCCCCGCCCTCCACCGCACAGGTAAACATACTGCCATGCCACCACAGGAAGCGGCATCTGCTCTCGAGCACATAAGCCAGCCTGGGCCTACAGAGGTAAATTCTGGAGTGGGTAAGAGAAGAAGGCGAGGAAGGTCTTGTGGAGGGGAGGGCAGGGTGGTGAGAGGATTCTCAGGAGTGGGGTGAGAGAAGAATGGCAGAAGGAAGGTTAGTGAGAGGGGAGAGGCAGAGGGAAGATGAGAGGGAAGTGGGAGAGGGAAGGTGAGTGAGAGGGGAGTGGGAGAGGGAAGGTGAGAGGGGAGTGGGAGAGGGAAGGTGAGAGGGGAGTGGGAGAGGGAAGGTGAGTGAGAGGGAGAATGAGAGAGGAAAGGTGAGGAGAGGATGGACAGGAAGGTAGTCGAGAAGGCAGTGGATATTAGCAAGGTGAGTGGGGAGATTAGAGGAGTTATACGTTTTACTGGCTTAGAGTGACATGGTATCTAGGAAGTACTGTCCAGAAGGCAGTGGCACTATTCAGCAGGTAGTGGTACTGTTTAGCATGTAGTGATACTGTTTAGCAGGTAGTGGTACTGTTTAGCAGGTAGTGGTACTGTTTAGCAGGTAGTGATACTGTTTAGCAGGTAGTGGTACTGTTTAGCAGGTAGTGGTACTGTTTAGCAGGTAGTGGTACTGTTTAGCAGTTAGTGGTACTGTCCAGCAGTTAGTGGTACTGTTTAGCAGGTAGTGGTACTGTTTAGCAGGTAGTGGTACTGTTTAGCAGGTAGTGGTACTGTTTAGCAGGTAGTGGAACTGTTTAGCAGGTAGTGGTACTGTTTAGCAGGTAGTGGTACTGTCCAGTAAGTAGTGGTACTGTCCAACAGGTAGTGGTACTGTCCAACAGGTGGTGGTACTGTCCAGCAGGTAGTGGTACTGTTTAGCAGGTATGGTATGTTTAACAGGTAGTGGTACTGTCCGTAAGTAGTGAGTCTGTCACAGGTATGTATGCAACGGTGTGGACTGTCAGCAGGTAGTGGTACTGAGCAGCAGGTCATACCTATAGGTTAGACAAGCGTAGTATTCCCCGTATAAGACGCCCCTTGATGTTGCTGTGTCTGACAGGACTGTAGACAACTGGTTCGGAGAAACGACAGGTTGATGAATTAGACACTTGTTCTAACACTTGGGATGAATTAGACACTTGTTCTAACACCTGGGATGAATTAGACACTTGTTCTAACACTTGGGATGAATTAGACACTTGTTCTAACACTTGGGATGAATTAGACACTTGTTCTAACACTTGGGATGAATTAGACACTTGTTCTAACACTTGGGATGAATTAGACACTTGTTCTAACACTTGGGATGAATTAGACACTTGTTCTAACACTTGGGATGAATTAGACACTTGTTCTAACACTTGGGATGAATTAGACACTTGTTCTAACACTTGGGATGAATTAGACACTTGTTCTAACACTTGGGATGAATTAGACACTTGTTCTAACACTTGGGATGAATTAGACACTTGTTCTAACACTTGGGATGAATTAGACACTTGTTCTAACACTTGGGATGAATTAGACACTTGTTCTAACACTTGGGATGAATTAGACACTTGTTCTAACACTTGGGATGAATTAGACACTTGTTCTAACACTTGGGATGAATTAGACACTTGTTCTAACCATAACTTGACTGTGGAAGCCAAACTACATTAACATTAACAAAGAAACAGCAACAAAATAACGACAAAACAACAACAACGAGAAAACGACAAAAACAATAGCAACAAAACAACACCAGCTAAACAAAAGAACGATAAAAACAAAGCAACAGCATCGACAAAATAACAACAACAACAATAGAAAAACATTAAATACAAAACAACAACAAAAACCACCACCATCCCAACAACAACAAACATCAAAACATCAACAATAACAACAACAAAACTAACAACATACAGCAGCAACATCAGAACAGCATTAACATCAACAAACCAACAACAACAATATCAGCAACATCAACATCATTGTTATTATTATAATCACGGGGAACGCTAAACCCGTAGGATTATATAGCGCCTATTGGGGGAGGGGATGGAAGGTATTGAGGTTCAATTCAGGGAACCGGAGCACAGATCCAATTCCCTAGATCAAGAGCCCCTCACCAGCGTCAAGGAACCTCCCTTGAGGGGAACAAAAACATTAACAAAAACAACAAATTTTATATATGCGTTTTAATGTTGTACTTGTTTTAACAAGTACAATTTAAATTAGTGAATAAACACAGTCATTTACGTGGTTCACAAATTACATTTAAATTATAGAAACATCTAAGCCTGTCAATATTGATATTAAAAACTGCCAAGAGTTGCAGGAATAATAATAATCTAAATGACACAAGTCATTTAGATTTCTTCCTGCTGATGTATAGTTAATGTTTTTTTTTTTCAGAATTACCTCTGTAGGGAAAAAGTTTATTAGGTTTAGTAGTTCTTACTTCCAGATAGTGATATTTAAAAGTTATTTTTATTAACACATCGGCCGTTTCCCACCAAGGCTGGGTCACCCGAAAAAAGTATATTGCCAATGATAGCAATTCTATTTTATTATGTCAGGTGTACCGGAGGAGCGAGAGCAGGTTGGTCTCCATCTCACTAATATGGGAAGCACAAGGCGTTCATCTAGGTAATCATTTCTGAGGAGAACCTTCGCAATTTCTATAGTGTCCCTATATATTAGTGACGTGTGTGATAAGTGGCTAGAGTTCTACTACTCCCGAATCCCGACCAAATTTTCACGTTGTTTGGCTTGGTACCAGCGGCCCGCAGGGTTACGTAGACATTACCATCTGGCTGATCTTGTACTCGCTTCATGTGGAGTTATTACAAGAGTTATCCAGCTTTTATTTTTATAACCGAGGAGGTGATTTCAAGCAAACGTTGTCAAGAGCTAAATTATATTAATCTAGATTCGAAAATGTTAATGCAGGTCACCGCAAGCAAAACCTGCCACCAGCCTCAGTTCGATCTTTGTTATTAATTCACTGGAGAATAGTAAAAAAAAATAATACATTTGAGTACATTCTCACGATGATGCAAAGTCAAGAAAACTTCGTGGAAGTTCGTGGTTCTTCCTACATGTGGTAACACGTAGCATACATTACCTTGTTATTGCTCATTTGTAGCTCACTTGTAGCTCTCTTGTAGCTCACTTATAGCTCTCTAGTAGCTCAATTACTTATATCTTTTTTTTTTTTTTTTTGAGAACAATAATGATATTAAGTGCAAAGTTTGAATTCCGGTCATGAAATGAATTATTGTTTCTTAAGACTGATCAGTCATGTGAGTCTTAAATGTGTCCAGAGCACTTGTTTGTTGTAGTGGTGGTGGTAGTGGGGGTAGTGGTGGTGGGGGTAGTGGTGCTAGTGGGGGTAGTGGTGGTGATGGTGGTGGTAGTGGTGATAGTTGTGATTGTCGTATTTTTTTTTTTTGTCCAGACACATGACTGTGTCTCCAGACACGCGTGCACTGTGTGAGATTTTTCACCTTACTTGAAAAACAAAGACTCACATTTTCGTGTTTTAAGATACGAACAGTTCCTCTCTTCACAACACCTTTGCTTCAAGCTCCCTTTGTTTGGATGCCACATCTGCCACCTGTACCCTTCGTTTGGATCCCACAGCTGCACCAGTGCCCTTTGCTTTTATTCCAGAGCTGCACCAATACCCTTTCCTTTGATTCCACAGGTACGACCAGCACCTTTTGCTTCGACCCCGCAACGACAGTAACCTTTGTTTTGATCCCACAGCTACCATCAATAAAAACAAGACAACGATAGTTGTTGAAATGTCATTAGGCTATTAATTTAATCTATATTTTGCTTGCCTCGGAAGATGATGATTTTTTTTTTTTTTTTTTTTTTTTGTGTGTGTGTGTGTGTGTGTGTTCAGTCATGTTAAGCAGCATTGAACATGACCATTAGCATGATATATAAACACGAGCAAACAGCCTCGTCTCGTTGTTTAGGGCGAGGACATAATCTAAAGATTTTTTTGGTCCCCATCACTAAAATACTTTATAAACTAACCATATCACGGGCGGGGAGTGAACTCGTGGCGAGTGAGTGGTAAAAATATTTTCGATTGCTAGCTCGTGACTAGCAAACGGAGGATCGAGTCTCCACCAGTCCTTGAGCTGCATGACTCACACGTGTTGTTTATCTAGTGAAAAAAAGTCGTTTATAATTGTGTCGGGAAAGTTGAAATTTCGTGAAAAAAAAGAAGTGCGATAAATATCCTCAAAAGTTCTAGGTAAAGGTGATTATTATTATTATTATAGTGATAACTAAACGCTAAACCCACAAGGGTCATACAGCGCTGCTGAGTAAACGTGATAACCTACGTTCGGTACTTTTTGCATCAATGTCGAACCGGCGGCAGTTCAGTGAATAGAAGATTTTGTGTGTAAACTTGTGTCAGTAATGATGTGGGAGCGTATCAGCGATGAATAATGTACGAGTGTATGCAAAAACTGCGTGATGAATGAATGTACTCGCCTAATTGTGGTTGCAGGGGTCGAGACTTAGCTCCTGGCCCCGCCTCTTCGCTGTTCGCCCTGCTCCATGAGCTTTATCATACCTTGTCTTAAAACTATGTATGGTTCCCGCCTCCACTATATCGTTCGCTAGACTATTCCACTTCCTGACTACTCTATGGCTGAAGAAATGCTTCCTAACATTCCTTTGACTCATCTGAGTCTTCAGCTTCCAGTTGTGCCCCCTTGTTTCTGTGTGTGTGTGTGTGTACTCACCTAATTGTACTCACCTAATTGTGGTTGCAGGGGTCGAGACTCAGCTCCTGGCCGCGCCTCTTCGCTGTCCGCTACTGGGTCTCTGCTCTCCCTGCTCCATGAGCTTTATCATACCTCGTCTTAAAACTATGTATGGTTCCTGCCTCCACTATATCTTTCTCTAGACTATTCCACTTCCTGACTACTCTACTACTGTGTGTGTGTGTGTGTGTGTGTGTGTGTGTTTACGAAGAAAAAAAACGTAGAATGTGCACCTTGTTTGGAAATTAAGCTAATACGACACGTTCAGCTCGGTTGTCTGGCAGAGGGTGAGACCAAGCTCTAATGTGAGTGAACGAAAGTGTTTTTCTCTCACTCTCTCGATTTCTCTCTCTCGCTCGCTCGCTCTTTTTACATTCTATCTCTCTCTCGCTCTTTTTACACAAGGTTTTACAAGGTTAGGTTAAGGTCTCTGTCTGTGCTTTCTCTCTCTCTCTCTCTCTCTCTCTCTCTCTCTCTCTCTCCCCTCCATCGATCCAATACACCCTCAATGTTACTTTATTATTCATAATCCAGACCGGTTGTATGTGATATTTATGTTTTGTGTTGTCTATGTTCCATGTTTATACTGTTTATGTCCCATGTTTAGGATGTCTGTGGTCCATGTTTATGTTGTTTATTATGTTTGCGTTCAGTGTTTATGATGCTTTTATGTTCAGTATTTATGTTGCAATGAGAACACAATTCAAGGCTTTATGTGCACCTGGCTGTAACTAAAGTCAGCAATATAGCGAACAACCTGACAAAAGAATGGTAAGGTAAACACGGAAAGGACGCCTTTTTCTTCACCAGTACATTCCTTCACCTGTGTGTACAATATTTACAAAAGTTACGGTAAAAGTACAACGATAAGGCAGAGCAAAGAGCCACTCAAGGCAGGAGGAGTGGTTCTGACCAGCATCAGTGAGGGTCTGCTTCTCAGCCAGGCTGGCAGGTGTGATGTCACCTTGGCTGAGGAGTCGGCTCTCACCTTATTGATGGACTGAACTGGACAATTTAAAATGCCGTGGGGCCCCACAACTGCTATACTCTGAATTGCCAGTTTGCTGGTCGAGAGGGCATGCCAGTGGCTGTGTGATGAAGACCGAATATTGTTTATGATGTTTTTGTTCTATGTTTTGTTTTATAATGTGTTTATTTGTCTAATGATGTTTATGCTTTATGGTCAACACGATGTTTATGTTCCATTTTTAAGCTATTTTTGAAGTTTATGTTTAATATTTTTGCTTGTTTGTTAATGTTTTTGCTCCTTTTTTTTGTTTTTATATGTTTAATGTTTAACATCTGTCTGTAATGTTATGTGGTGTTACCTGTTTATTATGTTACGTGGTGGTACCTGCCTGCTATATTACGTAATGGCACCTGCCTGTTATGTTATGTGGTGGTTCCTGCCTGTTATGTGGTGGTTCCTGCCTGTTATGTGGTGGTTCCTGCCTGTTGTGTAATGGTATCTGCCAGTTATGTGGTGGTCCCTGCCTGTTATGTTCTGCAGTGACACATGCCACTTATGTTATGTGGTGACATATGCCTCTAATTAGATATTTTATGAAAGGCATTCTTGAAATCTGACATTTCAGGACAAACATTCCCAACACTTGACATTTCAAGACACTGATGACACCTAATATTTCAGGATAGTCATTTATAACATATGATATTTCAGGATAGTCAGTTCTGTCACGAGACATTTCAGGATAGTTATTGATGATACATAACCCAACAAACTGGGTATGATTTTTTTCAGAGAAGCAAACGAGAATGTTTTTTTTTACTTAAAATAAGAAAATATGTTAATTGAAAAATCTATGAATACTGTTATATTGATAAATGCAAAGTATGCACTGGTGGTAACGCTAATATATTTTTACTTAAAATTAGATACAACAGCTTGGTGCGCGTACACTGATCTATGTGACATTTTACGAGGTTAGAGCAAGAGTTAACCCTGTTTACTTTACAGTGCTATCAAGCAGGATGGTTTTCCTGTCATTCTCCATCACACAGGATGGGTTTCAGCCTTGTAGTAATGAATTTTGTCAACCTGTCCTGGGGAAACTTTAGTAGGGCGATGAGAGTATCGTCAACCTTTGGTTGATAAAGCACTCACCTCACAGTGTGTCCCTGGTTTGGTCCCCAGCACCGGTGGAAACACTGGGCACGTTTCCTTACATATGTTGCCTCTGTTCAACTAGATGTAGGTACCCGAGTGTTAGTTTACTGTTGTGGGTCGCACCTCAGGGGGTGGTAGTGTACCTCAGGTTAGGCTTAGAAATAAGCTGAGATAGGATAACAGCTCTTAGCCAGTAACATTCATCCTTGTAAAAAAAAAAATCCTTCCACCAAGGCTGGAGTTATATTTATAAGAAAAATGTCAATTTGAATGGCTATTCGCATAGCGAGTTAGTTGAAACTGAATGTGTTTCGATCGCTGCGCGATCAAAGAAAAATATTCTACGTAGAACCTATACTCACAGCCTAAAATTAACATCATATATATTATTATAATTCCTGAAGGAATGACACTATATATATATATATATATATATATATATATATATAAAAAAATATATATATATATATAATGTCGTGCCGAATAGGTAAAACTTGATATTATGGCTTAAATAGCAACGCTCTTCTCTTGGTAACTAATAATGTAAACGAAAAAATATATTTTCATTGATTTCTGTATTAAAATTCATTGTGAACTTATCAAAATATATTTATTGGTTATTATTAAATTTAAAATTGTAAACTTATTAAATATTAAGTTAAGTTGTATTAGCTAAAATTATAATTTTACATTATATAATGAAGTATGGAAATATATATATAATATATATATAATATATATATATATATATATATATATATATATATTAAATACTACACTGTTTCTATGGAAGACAGCTTAAGTAAAAGGAGAAAGTTATTTCATTTGGGATGTTTTGAACGACGTGTTTTGTTGGTACTGTACATGTGATACTGCTTGCTTGCGTAATGAGATCCTTGATGTATATGTCTTATTTCTGTTTGGTAGTGGATGTTTGCATAGTCGTGTGAAATGTAGATTTGATTCTACAATGTGATTGCTTCTTTTTGTGAGTCCCACACTCACGTGTTTGTCTTTAAACACCTGTTGTCTTTCTGTGTTTGTCCTTCTCTTCACTGAATTTGTTTCTGTTTGCTCCTATAAAAAAAAAATGTTTCGTGGATTAATTTTCTTATTTACGATTTTGTAAAACAATTTTACCGTCATATAAAATTCTGGCATCATTCGTTATAGCCTTTCTTTATCTTAATGGATATTTTGCACATCCCAGGGTGAAAAAACGGTTGGGTTTAGTCCTGACTCTTTCTCTTCTACTTCAGCTCTTCCTCTCACCGGCTATTCTTCGTCTGTCCCCACTTCCCCCTCGCCCCTAGTGGGTCCTTACCTGTGAGTCTCTGAATGAAAAGGGTGAAAAATACCAGCGAGTATCAAAATGAGTGTGTTTTTGTAACCTATTTACACTCTTCCTAAGGTAGCGATATCTATATTTTCTTTAATATGCTGACAAGGAAGCTGAGCGAGAGTATTTATGTATTTTAAACTCTACGGTTTCTTCTATGATAGTTTCAGCTGTATTTTCATAGATACCGATTAACTGTTTTTCCTCATACTCGAATATTTTTTTTTTTTTTTTTTTTTTTTAAGGTGATGCTTTCTCCGATTTGTCTACTGTTAGTGTATGTTTTGTATAATTTGATATACCTTCTCTTTGTTTATGTAATTGTCATTTCATCTGCTCACTTGCTTTGCAACATTTACTTGTCTGTGTGTACCCTGGCTTATTTACCCAATTAGCTTTTACTTCTGGTAAATTCTCAGTGGTGTTTCACACTTTTAACCCCATCTAACAGTACCTAGGCTTTAGTCGTCACATATACCGGGAGGCTGCAGTAAACTTTAGGCAGTGTTTTATAGTTTGGAATAAGCTGAGATAAGATAACAGCTACAAGCCAGCAGATGCAAGAATTAAAAATTAGTTTAGTAATGTTTTTAAATACATTCGATGTGTTTCTCTTAAATATCCAGTCGTAGTTTCCGTCTCTGACTTCAAATTTTTCAGATTCGCATTTATCTCAGCAGAGCTTTATGATGCAGCTTTAAGCATGTTATACATTATATTTATTTGGTCATACCTAGTTCTGCGCGTCATTTCTGGTGTTGCTGTGAGTTATTTATCATGAATTTCTATAATATATACGATATTTTATTTATAGAAATTTTATTCATAGAATTTTGCCTCCGATAGTATTTATTCCTAAAAGTTACTTGATCTTTTCTATAAAGTAGTATAGTTGTTCTGGTGACGTCGTAGTGCTGCCAAGACTGGATAGGCGGACAGGAGGACTGAGGAAAAAGAAGAGTCCTGACACTTGTTTACCGGCGGCTAAAACCTCCATCCTGTGGCTGAAAAGTCACGACAGCAAAAGATCTGTTTGTGCTGTACGTGTCTTTTTCCACCTATTTACCGGCTGTTCCCGATCAACCGGGCTGTGGTTCGTACGTTGGACTACGTGCGTCCAGCAGTAACAGCCTGGTTGATCAGGCCCTGATCCACCGGGAGGCCTGGTCAAGGACCGGGCCGCGGGGGCGTTGACCCCCGGAACACCCTCCAGGTAAACCTTGTGTGGTGGTCTTTTACACGTTTCTTGGCCCTTCTTGATTCATGTCCCTTCAAGGAAGGTACCTCTGCAGCCTTACAACAACAATAACTTATTTCAGATACACTCGAAACTCTTCACTTGTTAGTTTATTATTATTATTATTATTATTATTATTATCATTAGTAGTAGTAGTAGTAGTAGTAGTATCATCATCATCATCTTCATATCGACCATCTAAAAAAAATTACCATCTTTCATTCACTTAGTCTTGCCAGAAGAGCAGACTTCACATTTCAAATGACGTTCATAATTGCATCATCCTCACCCTTCCCTCAGATTGTGGGCATTGTATTTCCCAGTTTCAGGACTCAAGTCCCCTTATATATGTTACTTTACTTACACTCCAACAGCACGTCAACTCACTGAAATCATTTGCCTCTACTCTCCCCGGTCTAAAACGCTCACGCATGCATGCTTAAACCCTTAAGGCATTTACGTCTGCAGAAATTAGGTTCTCTGATCACTAGTCGGGCGTCGTTGAATTTCATGAGATGATTGGTGAAATTCCGGTGTTGTACGCAGGCGTTGTTCAAGTTATCATTCCTACAAGCATTAATGTGTTCATTGAGGCGTGTTTCGAGGTTCCTTGCTGTTTCAGCTACATATATCCTGTCACAGCCTCCACAAGGTATAGTGCAGGAGTTCACACTCTACCTTGTGGAGGCTGTGACAGGATATATGTAGGTGAAACAGCAAGAAACCTCGAAACACGTCTCAATGAACACATTAACGCATGTAGGAATGATAACGTGAACAGCGCCTGCATACAACACCGGAATTCCACCAATCACCTCATGAAATTCAACGACGCCCGACTAGTGATCAGAGAACCTAATTTCCGCAGATGTAAATGCCTTGAATCATCATTAATCGCTGTTTCTAACACAATCAAGTAAAATAAAGGCAGCTTCTTCATCTCTGAAGTATTAGCAAAAATCCTTCTCAAAACAATAAACACTGCCGTCACATAGTTTCTGCTGCTAACACTACACAAGAACATAACAGAGGAGGAACACTGAAACAGACTTTCTCAAATCCAACCACTAACAGAAATATTTGTCTAACCTATTTTTATGCTACCCAAGTAATAGCTTTTATAACCTTTTACTCATGTGCAATTTGATTGTTCTACCACATTGTATTACTATTACTACAACTAATATTACTACTACTACTACCACTAGTATTACACCTCACTCGAAGCCTATATATACCCTCTGTGGAGATATGTAAAGACGATTTAATCTGTCCATCACTTTCGACGACGTAGTTTTGAGGTGGTCAGTCTTCGAGGGTGATGGACTAATTACATAGTCTTCACATCTCCACTACTTCTGCTGCCTCCTCTGTATTCGACTGAATGGCAGCGAAGAGAGCGAATATTGCAAAGACTGCAAAGACAGCAAACAGCAAAATGCTGCAATATAATAATTATTGAAGTTGAGTAACATTGCACTTGCAAGGAAGCTTCTCTGGCATAATAACAGAGTTCAAAATGTTACTAATTACCGTGGGAGTGGATCATCATTTGACTGAGGCCTCACCTGATCTTTACCTGATGAATAAATTATCAGCAACAGATAATTAGATGGATTATTGGGGCTCAGACAGGAAGAGAGAAAGAGAGAGCACATAGGAATGACGCTATCTATCAAGAATAACTATCTACACCTATCTAAATTAAGGATTAGTGTTTATATCTAACTGTCAGGGATAGTCAAGCATAGAAAGAATAGAAAAGAAAAAGGCTCTTTCCCCACTCTTCAACCCCCCCCCCCTCGGTCATTGCCGGAGTGGACGGTGGAAAACAGTATTTAGTTTACATGAGAGATGAAACTGGATGGGAAACGTGGGCTTCAACTACTTTTACTAAATTAGCAGTTTTTATATCTTACTACTTGTGTTACTCCACTGCCATCCACAGAGCTGAGTGTACCAGTGCTTCCACAGAGCTGAGTGTACCAGTGCTTCCACAGAGCTGAGTGTACCAGTGCTTCCACAGAGCTGAGTGTACCAGTGCTTCCACAGAGCTGAGTGTACCAGTGCTTCCACAGAGCTGAGTGTACCAGTGCTTCTATTCCTGGTTACCACCAGATCTGGAATTACTATCACAATCTCCTACTTCTACTATTATTAGTGACTGTGTTGCCTGGCTGTCGACTGATCGTCCTGATGCTGCCACTGTGCGAACATGAGAAATCCGCTGATTTCAGATTGAGCCATTTATTGAATGGATATGACAGTTCATACGGGTTGCAGTGTGCATTTAATGAGGTAAAAATGAGTGGATGAGAGAGGTAGCGAGTGTCCAAGGCAACTTCTCTCTCCTGTTCTCCTTCACTATGCTCTGTACCTTAGTACTCACTGTAACTTGTTTAGTCCTGAGAGATCTGGTAACTTCTTTCAGTACGGTATGATGTTTCAGATTGAATCCGCTACTTGAGAAGTGTTTGTTCAGCTGGTTCTTGAATGACTGTATTGTCTTTGCCCTTACAATATTACCTGGTAGTATACAGTGGACCCTCGGTTTTCGTTCAAAATTCTTTCCAGAATGCTGTTTGAGTGCCGTTACCGAACGAATTTCCTCCCATAAGGACAAATGTAAATTAGATTAGTCATTTCAGACCCCCTAAAATACACTTACAAAAGCACTTACGAAAATACACTTACATAATTGTTCGAGTTTGGAGGTGAACGAAAACCGAGGGTCCACTGTATTTCATTTTGTTATAATTCTGTTTGCAAAAAAAAACTTTGCAAAGGTTCGTGTTGCATCTTCTGCAACGCGAGAGTGAGTGTGTGTGAGAGAGAGAGAGAGAGAGAGAGAGAGAGAGAGAGAGAGAGAGAGAGAGAGAGAGAGAGAGAGAGAGAGAAAGAGAGAGTAATATTTCACTCACTTTGAGTTGTGTAAGTTTCAATTTTCCACTTTATTAAGCAAATTGCTTCCTCATGTATTGCATGCTCCTGGTGCGTTGCAACTTATTCAGCCTTCATCACACACCCAATGGCTTGTTCTCTCGACCAGCCAACTGGCAATTAGAATAGAGCAGTTTTAGGGTCTCCACTGTTCAGTTAACCAATAGTGTGGGTCAGCCACTCACACAAGCTGGTCGTGTACACTCATACTCTCTTGACTATTCTGAGGTGTTGTGAGTGGATCTTTGTTCCCTAGCTCAGTATTGTTATACTGCTGATGATTTAACTCTTTCAATACTACATATATCTTGAAGGAAATATATGGGTACCGATTTTTTTTTAAATTAACATCAATTATTTTTTTCTAAAAGGATTATAGTGAGCTTCAAATAAAACCTAAATGAGTAAAACAAATAAAAACTAAATATAAAACAAAAGTTTTTATGATGTTTTTAAGTTCAGTAATGAAGACTTTCGTATTTTTCGGAACATTCTTAGCAACATTTTTGTTTGTTTTCTCATACATTTTAGTTTATTCCTCGTGAACGTCTTATTCTGTCTCCTTCAAATTGCCAAAGCTTGTGTAGTGTATCTTGGATAATATTCATGGGACTATTTGCGGGGGCTTTATTCACTACAGACACGAGGCCATTCCCATATTTTGTTTTTGTGTGATTGGTACAGTTAGACTTGTCTGATCGGCCCTGAAAGAAGCTTCCTTCATGTTGGTAAGGGACTCTTGATCTTAAGAATTGGACCAATGCTCTCAATCCTTGAATCAATCCTGACTGCCTTCCATTCCCCGAGGCACTGTATGACCCCTATGGGTTTAGTGCTCCCCCTCCCATAAATGTAATAATAGTAAGAATAATAGGACATTTCATGGGTTAAAATTGTGCAAGCACTTTTTTTTGGATTCTGTCCTATAACTGGAAAATGCATCTTCTGGTAGGCTTTAAACTTTTAGTGGTGACGTGTTTTCCTCGAAGGAAACAATCTCTTGATGTTAGGTTGAGTAAGTTAATATTGGCCAATTTCATTAATCCAATTAGTTCCTGTGAAATAATTGGATCATAAGTCACAACATTTGACTTTATTTGGTTACCCTGGGTTACTTAATGTACCTTCATGTGCCCTCAAGACTACTGTTAAAAATTATGTACGCCAAGCTAACTTACTGTACTTTGTTGAAAGGTAATCAGTCTTATTTGGAGAAAAGTTTGCATTTGATTTTGGACTGTGTCGGTCTCAGTTGCCTCTCTGGAAACTTTAAAAATATAAATACTACTTTTCATGCAATAATTTCTGAGTGCCTCATCTGATTACCTTTAAGCCTCACAAACTGATAACTTGATCAAGCAACATCTGTGAGGTGTCAAGATAGTATTTTAGGACATTAGTCTTTCTGGTCATTTTGAAGAGTTTGAATTAGATTTGGACTGCACAGTTTCCTAAATTACCATTTTTATTGAAGAAATTTGGATATTAGTTTCTTTATGATGTCTTGAAAAAGTCTCTTATGATCCTTCAAATCTTTAGAGTTAATATTTTACTGCATTATCAACTTATGCTGCACTCGGTACAATTCTAGTCGTGTTCACTTAGGCACAGTGGGCTGGGGTTGTAGAACACGGGGATACCTAGATTGGATCGCGCAGCGTCCGTAGTACGTTTAGTTCATTAGAGAAAGGTTAAGTAAGGTTTGTCAGGAAGCAGGACAAGGGTTTCATGATGCGGGTCTTAGTCATATGATGACCCGGGAGCTTGTGGTCATCTGACCGAGGCCTTCCGCTGGCTTACCGGTCAACCCCTTTAAAAATTATGGTAGATATACATTCATTGTAGGCAAAATGAGTACCAAACAGATATTTTTAACCATATAAACTTACTATTGTTTTGTTTGGTATGTGGTACCAAGGTGACCGTCGACCGCAGTTGACACTGATTCACGAGTACTCTATGTACTCATGATCAAAAATTCACGTTTATACTTATTAGTGTCTAATGACTCCGTGAGTCTACCTGACTACGATTAACCTAGAAAAGTGGAACCTTCCCACTCATTTATTGTTTGTTTACCCACTTCCCTCAGCCCATGACTGTGGGTACCTACTTATTGATATTCGTGCGTGTTTGTGCTCTGGATTAGAGACTCACAATGACTTTCTAGGTCAGATTATAGGGTAATTTTGCCTCGTTGAGTTTTTATACGACTCGTAGTTTTTCCCAAGGAAGTGGTAGCTTAATTCAACCTCTACAACCTCTCATGAAGGCTTCAGACCAGCCGCTGCCCCCTGACATTTCTGAAATCAAACTTATGATATAGTATGATCAGTATCAAAAAGTCACTGTAGTTCTCTCTTCCCATCTTCAGTAGAAGGAAATTTGTCATAC
Source organism: Cherax destructor (assembly GCA_009830355.1). Taxonomy (NCBI): domain Eukaryota; kingdom Metazoa; phylum Arthropoda; class Malacostraca; order Decapoda; family Parastacidae; genus Cherax; species Cherax destructor. The sequence continues at coordinate 69,015 of WNWK01006771.1, forward strand.
TGTCTCAATATTAAAACATAAATAACGTCTTTCAAATTTGTGTTTGGGATGTTACTAACGACTCCTTAAGACAACGTAAGCAATCTTTATCAATGACTGAACAGAAGCAAGTCCTGTGATTTGCGTTGTAACTTCATTACAATGCAGAACACTAATATTTTACAATAATGGGTGTCGCTTTAATATGCAGGAAAGCTAAATAAATTCTGCATGAAATCCCTCATTTGCCAGTCTAGCGCTGGTCTTTACCTATCTTATGGCTTTCAACTCTCTCATGAGGAGAAAGTACCGCTTGTGTTTCCCATTGTGAAATTTTCTCTCATGGAATAAGGTTTATACTGTTCACTTTTTTTATTGGTTCTAATTCTACTTTTTGTTCAGAAGCTAATTACACCTTTCCTTAGCACCTTTACTGCCTTCGTCATGCCACTATCATCATGCTGCAAAGCAATTTATTATCACGTCCATAAGCCAAGATGAGCTAGGACCTTCAGTGTATATAATTACAGTGTTGCATGGTGACAAAGAGCTTAACTGCAAGGATCTGTTTTGTCGTTGTCGTGTTCTTTTAATGAAGTGAGATAATCTTGCCATATCTTGTTTCAAGGATCGATTACATTGTTAAGCTGTTTGAGTTTCTCTCTAAGTTCATTACGCTCAAGGATCCAGCGTTCTCCAATATAATTTTTCATTCTGAAAGCAGAGGCGTTAGTCTTCTTCTGACCAGACGACTCGCCGCCCTCTAGTTGCAACAATGAGCGTATAGTTTCCAACCATTTAAACCCAGTGGTTCTCAACCTTGTTTTCGCCCCATTCACCCCTTTTCACCATATGTTACACTGTCATTCTTCCCTTCTCAAGATTGTCTGACTCAAAAGGTGCATTTCAAATAATATGCAAATAATATTGAAAATCTTTTAATTTTTTCCATATTAGTACATATACATTTACTTTGATTATTTTTATATTGGAGTTTTACAAATTTAATAACAATAGAAAATGTTAATGGATTTTAAAACTTGAATTAAAGTATTTTTTGTATTCATATCTAATTACTTAAGAGACTAAAGTTACCGAATCAAACTTCAATAAACAAAAGGTTCAGTAGAATGCTGAAGATCACAGTTGAAGATCACAGTCAATGAGAAACCTATGATTGTTTTTTCTTTGCTAATTCTTGGATACGCGGAGAAGTTCTTGAAAGGGCACAACGCAGCTCATTTTCAATCTGCAATATAGTTTGTTGCTTCGTTTTCATTTGCAACAGAGTCGAAAAGCCTGATTCACAAAGATATGTCGACACAAATAGAAGCAATGCATGGATAGCTCTTTCTGCCACTTTTGGGCAGGAATCGCATATCAAGGGCCAAAATTCTGTGATTGATTTCTCATTGAACACATCTCTTGCTCCTGAATCAGTCTTCAGTTCCAGAAACTCATCTTGACGATCATCTAGAACTTTTTCAACTGATAATTTAAATGGATTTCGAACTAAATCCAACTCCTCACCAGTGAGTTGGATTTAATGCGAATGTCGACTATAATTATTGATGACATTCAGATATGGCGAGAGCTTATTAAGCAGGAAATAAGTTAACTGGCGTCCTGTTATGATCTCAACACGAGCCCAAGCCACCGAAATCTCAGGTATAATTAATACAGCTGATGGGTCAGGTAAAATCCTTTTCTCTCCTTACCTTGTTAATTAAATAGATTGCAAACCATAATTTGCTGAAGGCATACAGGGACCTGGCTGATATACAGAGTGTTGGTATAGGGCAAGTGAGGCGATTAAGCTTTAGAGCTAGTCAGTCTCTTATCAGTGTGTCATGTATTTACCCTCGCATCGGCCCCTCATTCCATCCAGCTGGACCATCCAGCCTGGTAACGAACCAGGAACCAGGCATCAACAAGGACATCATACTGATAAGTGCACTGTGTCCAGTGTACCTGTTTTATTTACAAACCTTCCACTGTGGAGGTGTGGAGGTTACTGTATTGCGACCGGCAGTCAAGTATATAAACGTTGACTGTAGAAGGGTCTCAAAGGGTTTCAAAGGATATGGAGCATCATAATAAAAAAGGTAGTTTAGGGACGGATAGGCATCTAATGAAGAGACAGAGGGCATCGTGGGCACCAGTGTTTCTTATTCTCGTTTCGTTCCTTTTAATGTTAGCTATATTTTTTCTAGAATTTCACCGAAAACGTTCAATCCAAGAGGAGCACCGAGGAGAATGCACCAGATGGAATGTCCTCTAATGGAGACACTGTGGTACCCGCCAGAGTGCAATCATTTAGGAACCAGATGATGAGCTCATTGCCCAGTCGGTTCCTCGAGTATTACCTTGATGACACCTTTGCACGAGTTGAATTTATGTCCACCAAAAATAAACAAGGAAGTTTTGGTCCAGTTTTGTGTCATGAGTGAATGAACGGATAATTGGAGGCGCAATAATGGTAAACTGCTGTCAGTACAACAACTCTGTTGAAATAACTGAAGGACTTAGGAAGATGAATATCAATCAAAGATTCCTTTATAGCAAGTGAAGTTCGCAACGTATGCATGTGCAGCATGAGCTGCTGCTTCTCAGCCTTGTAGAATCCCGAATCCCAACTAAGTTGACTTCAACAATGTTGTTGCCTCCCGGCTCACTATGCCATGGCTACCCGGGCAACAAGACGGCGAAGGGAGTTGCCAACAGCAATGCTCTGATTTCTCATTCCTTCTCTCTTAGTGTACAGAGAGATGCGTTAAAAATGAGAGGCCTGACGGTCTCGGGAACGTCATGGTTGAGACAAATATTAGCGAACCTTGTTACCCGAGACTGGAGATGCTCTGTAGCATCTACTGCTGAGGTAAGCGTTTGTTTGATGTGATGTAGTTTTAACCCCGAGAAGCAACCTACAGATCCAGATGATTCTTGGACAGTTAATGGTACTCTTCTGGTGGTATAGGGATGGGAGTAACTGATGTTGAATGGTTATAATTATAACCATAATTTTTAAAGGGGTGAGGCGGAAGGCCTCGGTCAGATGACCAAAACCTCCAGCTGTGGGTCATCATATGACTAAGACCCGCGTCAGGAAACACTTGCCTTGTTTCCTGACAAACCTTACCTAACATAACTGATGCTGTTTGACGCTCTAGGTGAATGTTCTGTGGTGAAGTGACTAGGGGCAATTTTATCCTCACTAGTATTTAGTGAGTATATATGTAGAGAAATAAAAACTTGTATTTCAGTGACACAAAAAATAAAAACAATGAGACAAATTTGGTTATTAGCAAACCAGTGAGACGGTGACAGTAAACAAAGTTAATATTTTCAACACAGAAAAAAAAATATTGGCATGAACAACACTAGTTTCTAAAAAGACGTCAATGGAAGCCCCCTCGCCCCCCCCCCTTAAAAATGCAGTAATTGCTACGTTCTTTTGTTTCCTTGATTAGTAATAGGATTTTATTTTCAGCCACCTGTTTATCGTCTAAAAATACTCTAATGGCAAGGCTCTAAATATGCCTTACAGAGCCAGGGAGAGTACTGGACTCTTGCTTCACCTCACCAACCTTTCACTGCTACAAGCGTCGCCTCTTCTTTCCTGCGACCTGTTCTTTCGTCCGACCTGATCTTTTCGTCCGACCTGTTCTTTTTCGTCCGACCTGTTTTTTCGCCCAACCTGTTTTTTCGTCCAACCAGTTCTTTTTGTCCTACCAGTTCCTTTTGTCCGACCTGTTATTTTTGTCCTACCAGTTCTTTTTGTCCGATCTGTTCTTTTCGTCCGACTATTCAAATTGGGTACCTTTGAAAATGCTGAAGGCTCCATGCGAAGAGGGGATTTCATGTCACTGAATAGCTCTTGATACGAGGAATTAAAGTCAACTTCTGCTTCCGCGGATCAAACCTAAATACCTCCTATTCTCCAGGTCATGTATAATCCTGTCGGCGTATTTTATTACCAAGTCCGTTTATCCAGTCCATTTATCCAGTCCATTTATCCAGTTCGTTTATCCATTTCGTTTATCTATCATTCCTCCCTTCTACTATTTTAGCCATTTTAATATCTCATATTTTTTTAAAGTGGTTGATCCTAAGATAAATGAGAGAGAGAGAGAGGAAGGGAGAGAGAGAGATAGAGAGAGAGAGAGAGAGAGAGAGAGAGAGAGAGAGAGAGAGAGAGAGAGAGAGAGAGAGAGAGAGAGAGAGAGGGAAGGGAGAGAGAGAGAGAGAGCACTAAACACCAACATGGCCACAATCAATACTTCATCATAGTTTCTCCCTATATTCCTGCGTTCCTTAAAGCCAGTTCCACGTTCCCCTCACCCATTATCCTCTCCCTTTAACTATTACCTCTTCTCCCTTCACTTTATGCTCCTCTCCTCCTCTATACTCCATTCCCATTACCCCTTACCCCTTTTTCCTCATCCATTAACCTATCCGTATAGCAATTACTCCCTCCCCTGGCCCATTACTCCCTCCTCTCACCCATTACCTTTCTCCTCATCCATTACTCCCTTCCCTCACCCATTATCCCTTCTCTCATAAACTATCCTTTCATTCCTCTCATTACAATATCCTCTTTCCTCACCTATTACCAACTCCCTTCACCCATTGCCTCCTTCCCTCACCCATTAACCCCTCCCCTAACCTATTACCCCCTTCCATTATACATTACCTATTCCCTTATCCATTACTACTTCTCTCACCCATTATCCGTTCCCTTCAGCCATTACTCACTCATTGTACCGTTTCTTCATTCATTACCCCCTTCCCTCACCCATTGTCTCCTCTCACCCATTACCTATTCCAGTCACCCACTACCTCCTGTTACCCATTACCCCTGTCCTGTCACCCACTACCCCCACCATAAGCCATTAGTCGTTTCTTCACCCATTACCTCATCCCTTACCACCATTACCCCTTTCACTCCCCTATTATCCGTTCCCTAATCCCCACTCATTATATGTCAGTCACCTCACAAACACCCCATTAGAGTCGTTAATTCGACCGTCCCCTTGTCGTTGCCTACCCAAGACACTTCTCCATAATCCATTTCCTTCTCCATAACCCATTTCCTTCTCCATTACCCATTTCCTTCTCCATTACCCATTTCTTTCTCCATTACCCATTTCTTTCTCCATTACCCATTTCTTTCTCAATTACCCATTTCCTTCTCCATTACCCATTTCCTTCTCTATTATCCATTTCCTTCTCCATTACCTATTTTCTTCTCCATTGCCCATTCTCCTCACAGAGCTCAGCCAATGTCTGCCGTCGTAGTGTGGATGACACACAACCTTGCAAGACCCACCCCTGCGGTTTAAACTATCGTCCCCATTCAGCCCTCCCACACAGCACTCCCACACACACACAGCCCTCCCACACAGCACTCCCACACACACACAGCCCTCCCACACACAGCCCTCACACACACAGCCCTCCCCACACACACAGCCCTTCCACACAGCTCTCCACACACATACAGCACTCTCCACACAGCCCTTCATACACAGCCCTCCACACACAGCACTCCCACACAGCCCCCACACACAGCCCCCATACAGCCCCCGGAGTTTTTCTGCTATGTTATGCTCAGCTTGGAGGATGTATAAGTAACTAACAAGTGATAATTTCTCAGAACAGTGTTGTTTTAATTACCAATGAACTGTGTCGTTTGCTAACTTGTACAAGACATTTCTGATGTGTGTAACCCCATGCAGCTCACCAACACAGCCTTCACACAGTCCATAACCCCCTTACACTACCCCAACACAGTCCTTTCCCTCCCCATACAGCTTCCAAACAGAACCCTCATACAGCCTCCCCAAACAGCCCCTACACAGTCCCTAATACAGCCCCAACACAGTTCCCACACAACCCTCACACAGCCCTGACAGAGGTCTCACCGAGCCCTCACACGGTCCTCACAGAGCCCTCACACGGTCCTCACCGAGCCCTCACACGGTCCTCACAGAGCCCTCACACAACCTCCTCTCATAGTCCCCCACACAGCTTCCCTCTTCTCTTCCTCTTCCCATTCTCTCATGAGCTCTTCATACAAGCCCTTAATCCCCCCACCTCAAAACACCCCCACCCACACCCCACACACCAGTGATGAGTCATACCTCCCCAGCACAGCATTGTAGCTTGTTTATGGATGATGACACACACACACATACACACACACACACACACACACACACACACACACACACACACACACACACACACACACACTGCTCCTACTGATGTTGTGAGAACAAAAACATTACAAAATCCTTTAATAATTAATCTCTTGAACGGGACTCTTGCAAATATCAGAGACAACTAGAAATGTTGCACTAGCTGACCTTGGCCACGTAATTTCTGATAGTAACTCAGGGGTTCACCAGTTGACCTTCAATCACCTAAGACAGTGTATCAGTGATAGTGTAAGTAGTAGTAAATGTGTTAGTAGTAACAGCGGTGGTATTAATAGTAGTAGTAGTAGAAGGAATGGTAGTAGTAATTGTAGTAGTAATAGTTGAAGTAGTAGTAGTAATAGCAACAGTGATATTGGAAATAGTTGCAGTAGTAGTATAGTGATAGTAATAATGGCTGGGGTAACAGTAATGGTGTCAGCAATAAAAGCCCAATATAATCTAGTAAACAATTTCACCATATTTTTTCCCCAGAGGTGAATGCTCCCGGCAGGAGTGGATGCTTTGAACGAGACTCCTTTATATATATATATATATATATATATATATATATATATATATATATATATATATATATATATATACATTTTATTTAAGCCTGTATATACATAATACGCATATAGGCCTGGTCACAGACCGGGTAGCTGAGGCGTTGACCCCCGAAACCCTCTCCAGGTATACTCCAGGTATGTCAAACGTGCCTAAAACTTGACAACATTATTGGTAACCAATACTAATACGCTACTCCTCCAACAGTTAATGGAAGCACTTTTACAATAGCAGTAAATACAATTTATAAATATAACCAGGTCTAAACATCGTCCTACAACTTTATAAACATGTGACTATAAAATACAGGTAGGCAGAGTATAGTTACTCTCAGTAAGAAAGAGAATATAAGTTAAAAATTGTTGCCGATTCACCAGAGATAAGAATCTAAATATTTGCCACAATGAAGAATTAGATACATGTGCAACATCTGGGTATCTTTACTTTGTAGACGTTTCGCCGATGATCACTGTATTCTTCAAGACTCCGGTGCTCATCACTTGCTCCTAGATGGGGGCGCTCATTACCTCGTCTTCCACTGTCTTCTGTGCATAGTCCTTCAGTCTTCAGATTATGTCCATGTATTGTATTGGAGGGCGAAACATCAACAGAGCAAAGATACCCAGATGTTGCACAAGTGTCTGACTCTAATTCATCATGATGAGCAACCATGCAGTGGACTTACCATATCACGTTGGCCAAGCCCTATAATTAGAGCCCCGCAGTTAAAGCCCTGTCGGTTAATTTTTTTTTTCCTAAAAGTATTATACGCTTCTCATAATCGATGACATTACATTTTGAGTCTAGTTGAAGCTCATCGTTATCATTTACAATCACTTTCACTCTGAGCGCCGTTTTAAGGGATAAATTAACCGAAATTTCATTATTCCACCTTAAGTGAAAACGCAGTATTTTCAGTGGTGTTGGGATCTCTTGGTGCAAAAACAATAAACATTAAATGTACTGTTATTTCAGGTGCGAAATTTGCTGTATGGATCACTGCAGTTAACTATTGTACTGCAATGTTAACTAGAGTCCAGTGCAGGCTAGAGTACAAACCTAACAGAAGTGCAGTGTTGACTAGACTGTGGTATAAACTAGAGTACAGGTTAAGTAGAGTCCGGTGTTAGAGTGCAGTATTAACTAGACTAGTTATAACTAAAGTGCAGTTTTAACTAAAGCACAGAGTTAACTAGAGGGCAGTAATTTAGTTTTATATAACTATATAACTAAAAATTTATATGTATTTTTTTCCTTGAATCTTCTGACACGTAAACATCTGTCTTCCGCTTCCAGTCATTAAAAAAAAGAAATTGTTATAGGTGACATTTCAGTGGGTGAAAGACAAAACTCTGGAAATTCTTACCTAAACCCCCATGCGACGGGTAAAAGTTCTTAGACGCTTAATAAACTCTGATTTTGGAATTTGATATTAAACTTGCTAAGTACCGTGTTTTGTATTTCTGTGGTACTGTTGGCATTACGCTGCCCACATCTCCAGCAAAAAATATAGTATATTCTCAGTGTTAAGAGCATTTTTACCCAGCTAGAAGCGGAAGACGAAATTGTTAAACTAATGCTGCTTATTTCAGAGACTTATTTTCAAACGACAAATATTCCTGTTAAACAAGTTTTAGTTTTGATGTGCCGAAGTTTTATAAGATACGAAATACTGACTTTGTTATTCGTGAATTCCCGTCAATGAAGGTGGCCAAAATCTTTCTCTCTCTCTTACACGAGGGTTTTACAGGCTTAGGTTAAGAATTCCTACCTATATTTACCAGTTAAGAACTGTTACCTACATCAGCTTATTTTAAATCCTTTTCTTTGTTGTTGTTATCCCCTCATTCCTTACTCTATAAGCTCACCCATTACTCTCTCGGCCATATTCCCTCCCTTCACCCATTCCTGATGTTGGAGCTCTGTGGGCCAGCGATTTCATTTGGTCAACTGACTATATTTCATCGACGTCATTACGCTGTATGAACATGTTCTAGACTCGAGGCATTCGATAAATATATGATCTCAGATGAAGTGATATTCTTGATAAGGGTACAGTCAGAGTGTAGTTGCTGTTTGCTGCCCGTCTTGTTGTGTAGAAGCTATCTCTGTTTGTCTGCAAAGTGGAGAAAAGTGTGGTAACTCAATAATATTGCCCTTGTACATAACAGTAAGGCCATCCACACCCCTCCGGTGTTGAAGGCTCTGCTGAAATGACAGATCTGTCCTGGCCGGGTCCAGATGAAAGGTGAGTCATCTTGTTTTGTTCTCTATTCTGTCAAGACGTCGTAGTTGAGACGGGAGGGGGGCTGAGGTAGCAATCCAAGAGAGTGGAGCATACTCAAGGTGTGAGCCTAATTGTGCCTCACACAGTGTTTTGCAGCCTCTATTGTCGAACAGATACAAGATACATCTAAGTGCATTTAGCTTCCTGGCCGCCTTGTTTACGAGATTTACTACGTGGTTTTTCCTAGAGAGTGTGGATTCAAATTTCACTCACAAGGGTATCAATCTCACCACTGCTCCAGTATTACCATCATGGTGCCTAGAGACTATTATCATTTGTTTCTTTGAGAAGCAAATATAACCTGCCATCGGTTTCCCCGGGATAATATAGCTGTAAACTAGTGGTCGATGTAACTTAGTGCACCTGGCATTTCCTCTCATGGATAAGTAAATGTCAGAGTACAGTCGTCTGCATATGCATGGGATTCTGGGAGGAGTTGAAGATCACTGAAGTAGATATTCCTTTGATACCTTTGATGAGTTTCAAGAGTCTTTCTACTCCCGGAGCCGGGCACGGGCCAGGCTCAATAACAACAGCCCAACAACACTTCCCTGTGGAACACTTGCACCGATTAGGTGTCTTGTTGACTCTGTCCCACTGAGAACTAGAGAACTACTCTTAAAGATCTGTCTTGAAGGTAATCACTACCTTGAAGGAAATCTCTCTCTCTCTCTCTCTCTCTCTCTCTCTCTCTCTCATGCTCGCTGCTACAGGCAGTGGAAGAAGTGGAGAGGTCTTTCAGGGGATCCATGAAAAGCTCTTTTGAATAAGGTGAGTGAGCAAAGATGCCGCAGGAATGAAAATCTTTCTTGTCCACTTCAGCCAACAAAACAGCATATAAAGAAAAAAAAGGGGAAAAAACCTTCTGAAGGGTGAATAGCAGAGAACACAAAGAAGACACAGGGGCAAACAATGTTTTTTTTCCTTCTTAAATATCTGGGATGCGTTTTTTGTTTCCTTTTCACATCTTTCGAATAATAATACAATAATAATAATAATATGAAGAATAAAATAATAAAAATAACATTAACAATATTATTATTATTATTATTATTATTATTATTATTATTATTATTATTATTATTATTATTATTATTATTATATTATTAATACAGGTAATAATAATAATGACGATAGTAACTAAAATATAATAAAAAATATAAATGTATATATAAGTGTTAAGAATTACAGTGGTATATATACACAGAGATTTATGTCTCTCCGTGTATAAGCACTGAAAGCTTAACCCCTATTTTAGGGATAAAAGTATTTTTGACTGGTATGAATAGGTGACATACAGCCTTATTGACCCTCGTGTAGTAGATAGCCTTTAAGCCCAGTTAACCACTTAATTAAGTTAGCATGAACCTGCACACACCCAGTCAACGATATATAAAACTCTTCTTATAAGGAGTAATCTGTGTATATATGCTTTGCTATATTCTCTATGGAATACGCTGATGGTCTTGGTGTATATACATCAAGCGAGTTATACCTGCCGGAATATATAGTGTTATTGTATTGTTATTGTTGATCCTGGTGTAGTAGATGGGCGTTAAACCTAATAAACCAACAATACTTCTTCTATAACTAGTTTTACTTATATTTAAGAGCTGCAACGATACCAAATTTCTTGCTGCTACCGATATCAATACCCAATTTTCGGCCGATATCGATACCGATACTTTTCCTATATTTTTTTATTATTAAAATTATGATGACTATGTTCAATAAATAGGAAAAGCTTATTGCACAATGGGTATTAAATAACACGGAAAGATTGAATATCAAATTAATTCATTTCTGTGAGACGACAATGTCATTAATCATCACTAATTTTAGTCACCCGCCTGAAGCTTACAAATTAAAAAAAAATCTTCATCTCCATATTTATTAATCTGAAAAAAAAAACATAATCAGGAATCAGTTACGTTAATAAAAGTTTGAGTAATTTCCAGTAACATTAAACATGAAACTCTTAATTTGAAGCTTTTAAAAAAAATGAAATCTGAAAAACGTACTTTACTGTAATAACTAGAAATTTAAAATTTACAATTACAATTACCTCCATTTATTAAGCCGAATTAACCAACACATTTTCATTATGCAGTTTGAAGATTTTTTAATCTTTGATGAAAAACACTGAAAAAATAGAAAAAAAACTTACAAAATACTTTAATGCCTGAAATTAAAAATAAACAATAATCATATATTCATTACTCTAACTACTCAACTAGATGCACTTGAGTCACTGCACGATCCGAGAAAAGTATCCTATAATCCCAGTCCTTCGTGCCTCAGTGCACGTGATTGGAATAGTGCAGAGTGCGGCATGAGTGTTGAAAATTTGAATGCAATAAGAAGCGACATCCATAAGTCATATGGAAGCTAATATCCAAATTTCTTCAATAAAATTTGTAAATTAGGACATATACGGTTCAAATCTAATTCAAGCCTTTCAAAGAGACCAATATCCTAAAATACACAAGAACATTAAGCTTGAGGTCGCACTGTCACGTTATGAGCACGTGAAGCCAGGAGCTATGACTCGACCCCTGCAACCACAACTAGGTGAGTACTAGTCATGTGCGGCAGTATTTAAATTTTTCCAGTTTCGTTCAAAAATGGAAACTGGGACCTACGGTGGCTAAAATCAAACCAATCTTTTTCTCAAAATAAGACTGATCAGTATTTAAGAAAGTTTTTTTTGTGACCCTAGTGTACATAACATAAAAATGTTTAAGAATGGTCTTGAGAGCACACTGATGATACACATAATGGAACATTCAGTTGATTTAACCTCACAGTCTTTGACTATCCGGATAACCAAATAGACAAAGGCTATGAATTATTTCTGATCTCTGGTTATTTCACAATAAAACATATTGTACATGAATGGTACACAATACCGACAAGATGAAAATTAGACACATGTGCAGCATCTGGGTGTCTTTATTATAGACGTTTCGCCATCCAGTGACTTTTTCAATACAAATTCAAGGACATAAATGTGAAGACAGTAGAACTATATACAAAAGATGAGGTAATCAGTCCCTCAGTCTTGGAGTTAGTGTGAAGATCACCGTAGTCGTAGTTTTCACGGCTACTACAACTACCTCTACCACTAACCCATCCCTTGGATATGACCTACTTCCACTGGGGAATCCTACCTGCCAGTGACTATGCCCCTCATCTGCTACCCGTCCCTTGCCACCTGACGCCAGTATACAAGCGCCAGGCTTCTTGCCTGTGCTCCAGAATCTTCACGTCTACAATAAAGATACCCAATAAAGACACATGTTGCACATGTGTCTAATATTTCAATAAAACATATTGATTAATAAAGTTGGCATATGATAACCTAAACATCCTAACAAGAGATTGTTTTCCTTCCTTGAGGAACACACATCAGCACACAACTGACTAGAAGAGGCATTTTTCCGATTATTGGACGGAATCCAACAAAACTTAAGCTACATAACCTTAACACATGAAACGTTCTATCCATTTTATACGATGCATCAACCACTGAAGATTGATGACATTGAAAATTGTTATATTTTAATCAGAAATCTCTAAATGTTTAGGGGTCACATAAGCGCCTGTGGAATGGGAGGCGTTCAAATTCGATCCAAGCAAAGTGAAGGTAAGTAAAAGGACACAAATGCAACTAATGTGACATTTTATTGTGGCAACGTTTCGCTCCTGGAGAGCGAAACGTTGCCACAATAAAATGTCACATTAGTTGCATTTGTGTCCTTTTACTTAACATATTGTCGGTATTTCTACCAATATTAATACAGAGTGAAGGTAAGTCCGGTTCCTTGGATCAGGAGCCAATCACCAGCATTGAGTAGACAAAAATAATGCAATAAAATGAAATAAACTATACTATTTCGAGGTTAAAAGAGGCAGAATGGCGGATCAGAGGAGCCTGTCTCCAGTGATCTCAAGGGACATTTACGCATGTAAATAGTTCTATGAATTTTGCCCAAAATAAACAAGCTAGATTTGATAAAATTTGTAAAAAAATGAAAAATGGCACCGACACAGCTTAAAATTAATGAAAAAAAAGTGCTTCTTATTTAGATACACCACCATATAGAGTTTGAAGCTGATCGGAAGAGGCATTCACTAGTTATTATATAGGAAGCACTTTTCTTAATAAAATTAGGAAATTAAAATTTACACAGCTCAAAGTAAGTGACATACTGCGTTTAATAAAGCCCATCAATGGTAAAAGTTTAAAGCCGATCAAAAAAGGCATTTTCAAGTAATTCATCTGATTCCAAAGATTCCAAGATTTTTAACTATTTCAGTAAAATTCCAAAATTTGTACCTATTCAGACTAAACTTATGGGTTATCGTCCTTATTATAGATTGCATCGTCAATATTTTGAAGTCAGTCACAAGCATTCGTTAGTTATTGAATAAAAAATTAATGTTCCTATTAACTTAATAAAATTGGCAAATTGGGTCTTAGGCCATCCAGTGGTAGCTTGAGTCTCGTCTAGGGAATAGCAGTGGTGATAATAATAATAATAATAATATAATAATAATAATAATGACGAAATAATAATAATAATAATAATAATAATAATGACGAAATAATAATAATAATAATAATAATAATCACAAAAGTTATGAGAAGAATTATAATAATTATAAATAATACTATTACTACAAATAATAATAGCAAAATAATAATAATAATAATTCAAGAGCTGAGAGAACGGTAAAGCCTGCAGGATAATTTAACCCGATCCATCATATGCAAAAATTTTGCCGGATATTTACCCATGGACGATCCATCGCTGCGCACCAACCCACCTACGTTATGAGAAAGTTTTATCAACATAAAAAAAAAAAAAATCCCACGTTACCTCAAGCGAGCACGGAATTATTTTTCAGAATATTTAGGTGAGTTCAGGGAATATAGGTGAGTTTAAGCAATCTAGGTGAGCTTAGGTAATGTAGGTGAGTTTAGGCAGGGTTCTCCCGGCCAAACCCTTCTCTAATATCTTCCTTGGCCGAGATATAGTTCAGTGAACCCTACGACCGTGTGAATGTTTCTACCTAAGAGATAAATTGAGGCATAAAGGAGCGCTTATCATTGAGGCAGTGTGATATTATTATTATTGTTAGTAGTAGTAGTAGTACTAGTAGTAGTAGTAGAAGTAGTAGCGGTTATAATAATAATAATAATAATAGAGTAAGGAATACCTTTTCCAGTTGACTGCTAAAAACGGTATATGATTCATTATATTGTTATTATTATTATTATTTATGTGAAGCGTTAAATTCGTTTGGGTCATTCAGCGGCTGGAAGGGTAGAAGCTCTATCCTCTGTCCATTAATAGCTGGGCAGGAGAGTCTACCGATAGCTAGGCAGTGTGTTATCACTGCTGCAGTGTGTGATATCATTCAGGAAGTGCAGATTGCCTGTGCACAGTTCTAGGGGGTCACTGCCTCTCTCTTGACGGCCTCAGCATTCAATTTATTTTTGATAGTTGCACACAGCCCAACGGCACCACAGCCTGGCTGGTCGGAAACTCACTTAAGGAACTAATCGGTTTCCCTCTTGAATACAGTTATGGGTTTGTTGATAATATCCCTTAATGCATGAAGGAAGGGATTTGAAAAGTCTTGGGTTCTTTACAGTTATTGGGTTATATTTTAGTATACTCATTGCATATTTACTCTTCATTATGTTTATTTGGTACAATCTCCCGAGCCTCCTTCTTTCATAGGGAGTGATTTCGGTTTGCTGATTTGGAAACAGTCCATTCCCTCCCTTCCCCCCAAAAAAAAAAAACCTCAGACGTAAATTATGAAGTGTCTTTCTTGTTTACCTTCCACTTCAAGGGACTTCAAGCATTCTCAATAGTTTAGCTGCTTGATATAATTTATGTGAGTAATGGAAGTTCTCTTAGCCGTCTCAAGATCAGGGATTTTTGCCTGTTAGGGAACAGTAATTTTCCAGTCTAGAGACCGCAAGCGACTTAAACGGTATCATCACTGACTTAGCATTTTTTATTTTGAAGTTTCTAGTTATCCAACCCATTTTCCTAGCGAATGTGATACTAAGACGATCTATCGTTTTCACTCCTAAGTCCCTCACATTAATCTACCATTTTATTGAGTGGTTTAAGTTTGTTTTAGTCTCCGTTACAGTTTTTGTCCTTAATTTTTTCATTGAGTAGTAACCGAAATTCGTTCTTCTTGAGCATCTTGCTATTTTCTGTGGCCCAGTGAAAGACCTGAATAATATAAGTTTGGTGATTTGCTGTTTCCTCAATAAATGACCCTCTTATACACTTTCTTGTATCTGCAACAGATGATACATTACTACGATTAATGACTCTGTCTACATCTGATGTGAAAATGAGAACGAGAATCCCAATACGCCAGCAGAATGGGGCACTTCACTAACGCCTCTTTTTCACCCAGAAACTACAATAACCAATTGATCAGTTACAAAGGCTGACGACTCATTGTCAAGGATGAAGAACACACTCAGAAACACACGATCCTAGAATCTTCTCTCATCAGCGTATTAAAAATTTCAACCAGAACAATAGTTTCTACAACTAAGCTGACCCTCTTGTCATGTAGTTGCTAGATCGGTTTCCCTCATAACAACAGAATGGACCGCTACAGAAGTTCTATTGGCCCATAAGTACTTCTCAAATCCAACATTGCTTTATCATATATTTGTCTAGCCGTTTTTTTTAAGCTATTTTAGCTTAAGCGTTTACGCACCTAACCTGACTCCGCACCCCACTACGATCCCAGCATATATGCTCATCCAGGCTTCTCTGTTTATGACTTGAAAAAAAGCCTATTGCCTGGGCGAAAAAGAAGAAGAATGTGAAAAAGAAGAATGTGAAAAGGACATGGGAGTCATGATAAGCAGGAACCTAGAACCCAGACGGAGGTGCCTGAGCGTGCGTAATAAGGCTGATAGATTACTTTTTTTTATATCAAGTATAAGCAATAGGGGTTCAGAGGTTATACTACAGCTCTGTACACCATTAGAACGGCTTTATTTTAATTATGCTGCTCAGTTCTGGTCTCCATACTGACCCACCCGTTTTGGTATTTATTTACAGAATGGATATAAATTAATTGGAGAACATAAGAAATCTTTCATACGAAGATAGAATGAGAGACCTTAACCTACATTCTCCTGTAAGACGTAGAATGAGGGGAGACATGTTTGAAGTGTATAAGTGGAAGAAGGGCATAAAGATGATATAAATAAGGTTCTGAAGATAGTCCTTCAAGATAAATTTACGTTCAGAAAAGATGTAGAAAAGTACTGATTTGGAAATAAAGTAGTCGATTGTGGAACAGTCTGCCTGTAGACTCATCCTCTTCTTACTACTAATACTCCTTCTACTACTAATCCTTCTATTACTACTAATATTACTATTTTCTACTACTACTACGTCTACTACTATACTACTACTACTACTCCGTCTACTACTACTTCCACTACTACTATTACTACTGCTTCTACTACTATTACTACTACTACTACTACTACTACATTCTTCCCCCCCCCCCTCCAGACTTGTCTTCTGACCTTTCCTTTTCTCGCCTAATTTGTGGCCTGACAATGGTCCAGGACAGACCGAAACGTCGTCATAAAGTTGCTCTAATTTCGGGTTATTTGTGAATTAATCCAGCTACATTATTGTATCTTTTTATTCTTTCTGTATGTTACCTAGATCTGGAAAAACCAGTATGTAAAGTTTCTACTTATCATTTCGTATATGTAACTTGAAATCTCTACTTAAATGAGTAAGGAAATTACATACACGTTACATGTCACGTTGCTCAAGCGACTTTTCATTCATCTATAAATATATAAACATTATCTCTCAGTCCACAGCAGGATTAGAACCTGCAAACTCGGCATCAGAGTACACAGTACTTTGTGGATAAGGTACTATGTACTCTGAGGCCGAGGCCGAGTCTGCAGGTTCTAATCCAGCTGTGGACTGAGAGAAAATGTTTGTAAATAAGTTCGCCTCTTTGCAAATTGTTAAGCTCGAAGTCCTGCTTATGTAAGTAAGTTGAGTAACTAACTTTCGAATCGGAAGACGGAATGTTGTCGACGACCTTGGAGACGCTGGACCCAGCATTGTTCTGCCTTAATTAAACAACTGCCACTAGCCCAAAGCTTCAGACCGGTGGAGGCAGAAAAGACTGCAAGTGCATCTGAATGTTAGAGATATTTTCTCCAGCAAAAGAGATACAGGAATACACTATCACAAGCATCGCCTGGAAAGTTGATGCCGTTTATTAAAATGCAAAAATTCCAGGAAGAAAAACGCTTTTTTTTTCATAGAATCTTACCTCTCAGCTTTAAGAACTGATGATCTGCCCCTTACTGCCGGCTGGGCGGAAGCAGTGCAATAGGTGACATCTTCTCCGAAGTAAGGACGAGGTCCTGAAAGGAAGAGGCTTTTCAAGAACGAGTTTTTTGGGAAGGCAAAATGGGCTCTTATGTCTAAGGTGAAGGGAGACGGAGTTGGAGTTGCAGTGGAGCCAAATATGGTGAATGTGATTTCCTATTTGTTATTTCCTGGTTTTAGATACAGGAGAGGAGCTATGTCAGCGGCCTTCTGACATCAGTATTTAAGTGGTTATATAGATTTTTTTTTCTTTCCGGTGATTGCAGGACATACCTCTTGTCTTCTATCAATTTCCACGGTCTACCAATTTCTTTTCTGTGCCCTTTTAATGATTTTAATACATCTTCCTAATTTATTTCCTTGTATGCTGTTGCTTTCTTATGTTTTCTTTCTACTGTCCATCAACGAGAGTATTTAAAGGGGTCTTCAGTTTTTGTTCATAATTCACGTTTTTTTTAACTCCGATATCATGGTGAATATCCTTCATTGAAGCCAGTGGTCACAGTGTTCCGTGGCTCGGTTGGCAGAGCACCCACCCACATATTGAGTGTCCGTGGTTCGATCCCCGGCATGGGCGGAAACGTTACGCATGTTTCCTTACACCTGCTGTCCCTGTTGACCTAGCAGTAAATATATACCCGGGTGTTAATCGACTATTGTGGGTCGCATCCACGGAAGCTGGGTTCCGAAATGAGCTGAGGTAGGATAACAGCTTTTAGCCTATAAAATTGACTTGTGTAAAAAAGGTCATGTCACCTGTCTTGGGGAATTAGCGTGGAGTGTTAATAAGTACCATATCTTGCTCTGTGGTATTTTAGAGCCAGAAGTCAAGGTGTTGAAGGAGGAGCTTCCACTTCTCAAGGAGGAACATATGAAACCGAAAATTTGCTTGGAAACTGTTAACCAGCGGTGAGGAGCAGGTTGACAGCGGTGAGGAGCAGGTTGACAGCGGTGAGGAGCAGGTTGACAGCGGTGAGGAGCAGGTTGACAGCGGTGAGGAGCAGGTTGACAGCGGTGAGGAGCAGGTTGACAGAGGTGAGGAGCAGGTTGACAGCGGTGAGGAGCAGGTTGACAGCGGTGAGGAGCAGGTTGACAGCGGTGAGGAGCAGGGTGACAGCGGTGAGGAGCAGGTTGACAGCGGTGAGGAGCAGGTTGACAGAGGTGAGGAGCAGGTTGACAGCGGTGAGGAGCAGGTTGACAGCGGTGAGGAGCAGGTTGACAGAGGTGAGGAGCAGGTTGACAGCGGTGAGGAGCAGGTTGACAGCGGTGAGGAGCAGGTTGACAGCGGTGAGGAGCAGGTTGACAGCGGTGAGGAGCAGGTTGACAGCGGTGAGGAGCAGGTTGACAGCGGTGAGGAGCAGGTTGACAGCGGTGAGGAGCAGGTTGACCGGTGAGGAGCAGGTTGACAGCGGTGAGGAGTAGGTTGACAGCGGTGAGGAGTAGGTTGACAGCGGTGAGGAGCAGGTTGACAGCGGTGAGGAGCAGGTTGACAGCGGTGAGGAGCAGGTTTTAAGGAGTTGTTGAAGGTTTATGAAGAAACAGAGGCAGTTATTTCATGCACTGGACAGGAAAGTATAACATCTTGTAGGAAAGTGTATGAGGCAGTCGGTAGACTGAAAGGTAGTCGAGTAGATGGGATTAAAACAGAAATGTTAAAAGCAGAGGTGGATATAGTTTGAGGCAGTCGGTAGACTGAAAGGTAGTCGAGTAGATGGGATTAAAACAGAAATGTTAAAAGCAGAGGTGGATATAGTTTAAGAGAAGTTGATACATTTATTGAATATATGCAAAAAAGAAGGGAAGGTTCCTAAGGTATAGCAGAGACCTTAGAAACTTTCCCTTAGAAAAGGAGAGAAGAAAGAGTGTAAGAATTATAAATGAATAAGTCTGTTAAGTTTAACGGGTAGAATTACGGAGGAAGAAGAAAACTTCAAGAACTGTAGAGGAAGTGTAGGACAAGTGTTTACTTAAAAGCATATTATTAATAATCATTTATTTATAACGTTGTTTCCATGCTCCTTTGCCTTGACTATTATTTAAATAAATTTAAAAACATATTAATGAACCGTACTTACATAAAGACAAGAAACTTTTTGTTGCATTAATGGATTTAGAAAATGCATATGATAAAGCTGATAGGAAAGCAATGTGGCAGATGTTGCAAATGAATGGAAAAGATGATAGGTCACTAATGCAATAAAGAGATTTAATCCAGATAGTTAAGGTACGTAAGAGAGGAATGGATTACTTTCCAGTTAAAGTAAACCTTAAGTAGGGATGTGTTTAGTATATAAATCCGGTTGCAAAAGAAGTGAATACTAAGCTGCTGGACAGAGGTGTTAGACTAAAAGATAACCAATTACTGTAGATACAAAGTGAGAGTTGTCACAGTTGATCTTTGCCGATGATGCAGTTCTCTTGGGAGATTGCGACGAGAGATTGCAAATGTTGGTGGAGGAATTTGGGAGGGTATATAAAAGAAGGAAACTAAAAGCGAACATACAAAATAACAAGATGAGAGTAACAAAAAAAAATATTAATATGAGATCGGATATTTCAGTTGGGAACACTTATGGAGGAAATAAATATGTTCAGATATTTGGGAGTGGACCTGTCAGTGGATATGTTTATGAAAGACAAGTAAACCATAGCATGGACGAGAGGAAAAGGTGGGTAGTGCATTAAGGCATCTTTGGAGACAAAGAACTTTATACATAGAGGTAGAAAGGGTAACAATACTCTTGTATGAATGTGAAGCATGGGTTTTAAATGTTACAGCTAAGAGGAGGCTGGAGGCAGTGGAGATGTCGTGTTTGAGAGCGATGTTTGGTGTGAATATTATATAGAAAATTTGAAGTGTGGAGATTAGAAGAAGAGCAGAGAAGGGGTTGTTGAAGGCATTTGTGGAGGATGGAGCAAAATAGGATGACTAGGAGGATATAAAAATCTGAAGTAAAAGGAAGGAGTAATAAGGGGTCATCCCAGAAAGGGTTAGAGGAAAGGAGTAATGGAGGTTTAGAGTGTTATGTACTTGAACTTCCAACAGACTTGTGTGAGAGCATTAAATTGGAGTGAGTGGAGTCAAGTGGCTTTTGTGACTTGACGTGCTGTAGGGATTCAAGGAAACAGATTATACAGACTCGAGTCCTGGAGGTGGGAAGTACATTGCCTGTACTATGAAGGAGGTGAGAAGAGGATGCAGTTTGGAAAGTCATTTGCACTGTGATGTGTACACATTTTGAGAAGACAAAACACATTATACACGATCAAGACAGATTTGTTACAAATAAGAAAATTAAAACAAATCTTCATTGATTTGACTGTTTTTTCTCTATTAATCTTCCCGCTCGGATTTCTTTCTCTCTCACCTTTCCTAAATCCTTACTCATTCTCTCTCAGTATCCTACATTACCAGCCATTCCTCCATCCTTCTCTCTTGCGCGTTCACTTCCTCCCTCTCTTTCTTCTCTCCACACTCACCCTCACTCCATTCCTCCCTTTCTCTCCTCTTACAACACAGCCCGCATCCGCCGCCTCTAATCCCTCCCTCCCTTCTCCCTCCACTCCTCCCCCCTTCATTCGATCTATCCCTCCACCCTTCCCATTCTTCCTCCTTCTGTCTCCCTCCATCCGTTCTTCCCTCTTTTCATTCCTACCTTTCTCCCTCCCCCCATTCCTGTTTCCCTTCCTAATTTCTCCTCCTCATCCTTCAGTTTCTTCCTCCCTTCCATCCTACCCTCCTTGCGTCTTTCTTCATGCCTCCATCGCCATCATCAATCCCTTGCTCGAAGCTGGTGCTATTCCCGGCAGAATTTGCTGCAATTTGTTTTACGTGGTCATTGGAACACACCAGCATTCATGAGTGTGTGTCGAGGTGAGAGAGAGAGAGAGAGAGAGAGAGAGAGAGAGAGAGAGAGAGAGAGAGAGAGAGAGAGAGAGAGAGAGAGAGAGATCATGTTGAGAAAGACTGAAAGCAAAGAACGTGAAAGTTTTCCCCAAGGTTATCTGATGAGAAGAATTATCTACTTCTGTCTGTATTAAGAACTATCATGTATTATCTGGGTGCAGTAACAGAGGAGCCACTTCTGGCATGGGAGGAGGATTGGAAGAGAGGAAACATATTATATTTTACTGGAAAAATGACATGGAATTTAGAAGAATTGGAACTGGATGGAAGACGTGGGCTACAACTACCTCTGATAAACTGGTATACCTGGAGTATACCTGGAGAGGGTTTCGGGGGTCAACGCCCCCGCGGCCCGGTCTGTGACCAGGCCTGTTACTATTATAAGTACTCGTGTTACTCCACTGCCCTTCACAAAGCTGTGTGTACCAGCGGTTCTACCACAGGTTATTACCATTTTTTTTATGACTTTCGCAACTCTTATCTTGTAGCACTACTGGCACTGTTGTCTTGTAGCACTACTGCCACTGTTGTCTTGGTTGCCTCGTTGTCTGCCACAACTGCTCAAACATGCTAGTGACTTTCTTTGTACTTAACAATACTTTATTACATGTAAACTTCAGTTTCTGTTCTATGCAAAGAAATAAAAAATTTGATTTTGATTTGAATGTTTTGGTGTAGTTACTGAACAAGCAACAGGAATCTGTTAACTTCAGATTGACCCCATCTGATGCATCTGAGACAGACATTGTAATAGTCAACATTGTCTTCCTGTCCTCCCACACCATACTCTATACCTCGCAGGTCACTGAACTTTTCATTGTGTTTTTCTAACATACATTATAAAACAATTTGGGCTGATCAGCAATCGTGAGTGACCAATTTATACTGAGCATGTAGGTCTTGAAGGCTCTGGCAACTCCTGCCACCAAAGCATGATGTATCTGATTGAATCCTGTAAAGTGCTTGTCCAACTGGTTCTTAAATGACTGTATTGTCTTCGCATTTACGACGTTATCGGGTAGTTTATTTTACTCATCTCTAATTCTGTTTGCAAAACCATTTGCATACTTTCGTGTTGCATCTTCTACCTCGCAGTTTCATTCCAATGTTTTGAGTTATGAATTCATTCAGCATTTGAAATTGCTCTTGAAGTTTGTGTCAAATCCTTTCAGCATATTCAAGGATCAATGAGATCTGGTAGTCTTCATTTACTGAAAAATAAAGATTGAGCTCTTTGAGTCTTTCTTCACTAGGTTATTTACAGCTATAATTATAACCATAATTTTTAAACGGGTGAACCAGTAAGCGAGGGTAAGACCTACGTCATCATGTAACTAAGACCCGCGTCGGGAAACACTTGTCCTGTTTCCTGACAAACCTTACCTAACCTTTACTAGCTTTGTTTCTGACTGATGGTAAGAGTTTGGCAGCTCTTCACTATATCTTAGTCTTTTATGTAGTTTGGACATCATTTACAAGATGCGGTCTAACAAGTGCATTACTGAGAGTCAGAATGGTCTCCGGTGTTTAGCGCACGAAGTTTCTAGTTATGAAGGCGAGCATTATGTTGGCGTTGCCTCTCCCAGATAGGCATTGTCTGGTATTTTTGAGATCGTTGCTTATGATTACTCGAAGATCCCTCTCTTCTCTTGTTTAGGTTACTTTGATGCCAAGCATTTTTTAATTCGTGTTTGAGAATGTTATACTTAAAACATTATTTTGCACATGTCTAAGTTGAAATCCATTTTTCAACACTCCTACCACAGTGCTAACCTGTCCAGATAACTGTCAGGAATAAAACAATCTGCTTTGGATGTTGCAGAGAGAGAGAGAGAGAGAGAGAGAGAGAGAGAGAGAGAGAGAGAGGGAGGGGAGATGAAGTTGAAGAATTTGACTCCAATCTATAAAGAACCACGTTGTAAATCTTGCAAACAAAGCGGTCAGGAAGCTTACAGCACTTAGATATATCTAGCATCTGCTCTACAGCAGAGGTTGCAATATTCTGTATGAGACACAAGTATGCTCACACCTTGAGTATGCTCCACTTTCTTGGATTACCCCCCCCCCCCGACTCGACTCGTCTGTAACTTCTTGACAGAAAACATAACAGAGCAAGACGACTCATCTTATGCCTGGACCCGGCCTGGACAGGTTTGACATTTCGGCAGAGCCTTCAACACAGGAGGGATGTGGGTGGCTTTACTGTTATGTACAAGGCCAATACTGTCAAGGTACCACACTTGGCTCCACTCCGGGCAGCAAACGGCAACTAAACTTTGACCGTATCCTTCTCAAGAACATCACTTCATCTGAGATCATTTATTCCTAAGATGATTCGAGTTCGGAACATGTTCGTACAGCATTATGACATCAACGAAATAAAGTCAGATAACCAAATGAAATAGATGGCTCAAACTTCGTTCGGTTCCCTATCTATATATCTCTTAACAATAAATAGGCTTTCAGATGAGCTGATGTATGTAACAGTTCTTAGGTTGTAAATAAAGTTAGTAACCCTACACCTAACCTGTGTAAAAAGAGAGAGAAAATGTGAAGAAAATTTGAGACTTTAGAAATACACTGGTACTTTTTTATGCTTGATAGTTACGTAACAGTAACGAAAAACTAGTATAGCTATGGGCCCCTTAAATCCCATCACGGAGGATGGGCTTCATACAGCCTGATCCATCTGGGGGTAAACTTCAGTAATGAGGATATCGTCAAGCATTACATTAAGTGTACAGCAGCCACTGCAGCTTCAGTGGTTCTGATGCAGCAGGACTGGAGTTACTAATACTTGGTAATTATTATCTACCAGAATGACCTATACCATTCACAGGAGAAATGGAAAATTAATTAATATATCTCAATCATCACAGAGCGTGAATATAAGATTTAGAAGCGAGAAGAATGAGGAGGGATAATGGAGAGAAATTTGGGCTTCATTATATATATGCTTTAAAATACATCCTTGCATTATTAGCCTGGCAACAACCAGCCTGAATATCACGATACAAACTCTGCTCAACCTGTATTGGCAGCCGCTAAATGTAGGCTGATCCACGATAAGTCAGGCACGGCTAACCTGCATTACTCTACATTAATTTATTACACAGAACAGCTAGCTAAGGCAAAATTAGTGAGTAGTCATTATTATTATTCATTTGTTATTATTATTATTATTATTATTATTATTATTGTTATTATTATTAGTGTGGGAAACCAGTAAACCCGTTGGGGACATAGCGTTTGGAAATGGGAAGGAATTACATTTAATCCAAGGAAGGGAAGCACCGGTCCATTTCCTTGGATCAAGAGCCCCCTCCCCGTCATCAAGGATACCTCTCTCCCTTGGGTGGATTAGTAGTAGTAGTGATAGTAGTAAGAGAAGCCCCGCTTGAGGTGACTCATTCACGTCCCCCCTCTCCCCATCTCCTTCCCCTCCCTCTATCTCTCCTTCCCTCCCTCCCCTGCTGCATCAGGGAGGGCAGCAGCAGCAGCCAGGAGTGATAACAGGAGGGAGGGAGGGAGGGCCCTTTGTCCAGTGTTGGTAGCTGTGTTGTTGTTGTTGGTGAAATTGTTGAAATTTGTTGGTAATAATGACGGTGATGATGGTTATGGCAGCGTTGTCATTGTTTTTGCTCTTCTGATTACTTCTTTTCTTGCTTCCCCCTTATCTCAGTAACTGTTGTCCTTGTTTTTTTTTTCCTTGGTGATAGTGGTTACAGTTGGGTTATTGTTGTTCTTCTTGTTCGTGCTAATTGCTTCGTTTATTTTGTTCTTTATAATGATGGTCGTGAAAGCAGCGTTGCTAGTGTTCTTGTTTATGTATTCGCTTCTTTTATTTTGTTCTTCATAATGATGGTGGCTATAGTAGCGTTGCCAGTGTTCTTGTTCTGGTGTTCTCTTCTTGTAATCATAATGATGGTGGCTGTAGTAGCGTTGCCAGTGTTCTTGTTCTGGTGTTCTCTTCTTGTTCTTCATAATGATGGTGGCTGTAGTAGCGTTGCCAGTGTTCTTGTTCTGGTGTTCTCTTCTTGTTCTTCATAATGATGGTGGTTAGAGCAGTGTTGTTAGTGGTCATGTTCGTGTTCTTCCTGCCTCTCATTGCCGTTATCTCCGTTATTGTCCTTATTAGCGTTGTTCTTGCTTCTGTGGGAGTTATTGATCATATTTTCATTGCTCTATTTACCGTTTCTGTCGACATAGAGTAACATTAAAACTGTAATGGCTTCCAAATTACTCCCGGAAGAGCTAATTACGCTCATACCTAGCAAGTACCAATCAAATATCGCATTTTTCCAAGGGATAATTCCCCTTAAAAGAGATACAAAGGTAATACGTATATTTATCAAGACGTGATACTATTGTTAATGATGAATAAATAGGTATTTACATAGTATCTTTATCAATGGTGTTTATTTACTAAGAGAGAAGTGTAGTGTTAATGCCCTTTAAATGGGGAAATTAAGCTCTTGAGTTCTTGGAAGAAATCTATTGCTTGACGAAGAGTAACATTCAAAATTTAATACCTACAATCTCTGTCTGTCTCTCCTCATACGGCTCCACCTCACTCCACATCCTTTCCTCATTCAGCACATCTTATAAAAAGGGTCATGGCCACATACTAAGCCAAAACACATGTAGGCTCTCCCTTACACCCCCTTTTCTTTCCTTAAATAAAAGGGGGGGGGGGGACTGAGAATTAGGGAAATCTATGTTTACCCGGAACTCTCATTATTTAATGTCTAACACTACAAATACCTAAACATGCAAAAATAAGAAAAGCAGAATAAAAGAAACACAGTAAAAAGAAAACATCAAGGAGAATAATTTACTGAACAATACATTTGAAAGCAACGCAGAAAATTTTAAATATAAAACAAACACTACTAATCTTCAAACTTAAGAAGGTTTGCAATTGAAATATAATTTTCAAATATATTTTTCCATTACCAAACTAACTTCATTACCTAACATTTTCTACTAAGTCCTTTTTCCCCTCACCATTTTCTATTACTTTCATATTAAGTGTTTTCTGTGCGTTAATATCCCTACACATAGACATAAGTCCTCCAGCACAAGACAGCGCCAGGAACACTTGACAAAGAACTTCACATGTGAAAGGTAGACACAAATACAGTGGACGTTTCGTCCACAAAGTTGGCTTCATCAAGTCACAGAGAGTCCATGAGTATATATTAGGGAGCAGTGTGACGCGAAGGCTCAGTTGAGGAATGTTAAAGTTGATTGTTGAGAAGAGGCTGGTTATGAGAACAACCTGCCCGCCATGGGCCAGTAGGTCTGTTTCTCTGTAGAAATCTTTTCTGTGTTGCAAGGGATTATGCATTCCCCTATAAACAGTTATGCATTCAATCCCTTGCAACGATTGCAACCAATTATACGTGGGTGAAGCAGACAGAGATCTCCAAACGCATTTCGGAACACCAATACTCCAGCAGAATAGATGACTTGAGGAACGCTTGTGTTTTGCACAGAAACTCCCACAACCATTTAATTAACTGCACTTACCATTTTCAAAAGAATAGTTATAATTAGATTGCATAACTGCACAATAATTGGTAATATATATATTGTCCCATTAGATTTGCATAGTAAATTCAATAATTTGCTATTAAACTGAAGATCATAGAGCCTGTTTAAATAATAAGTCAGTGTAATGTTGCTTGCCAATTTGTCATTAACTGTCTTTCTTGCTCAACGTATGATTGTATTTAACTACATAAGAAGACCTACATAATGCTATCTCTAGTTCTTAAGTAGTTTTTTTAAGCCTTGTGATTAGTTACCCGAAATACAATGCATAATTGGTGATTTTCTTTTGTGCCTACTATTTTACTCATATATCTACCCATGCATCTGCGTTATCTGTTTGTTCAAAGAAATAAATCATTAAGTACGAAGATCATTTAAGTAACGGAACTGCGTTTATGTTAGAGTATATATAAGCACAATATAACCTGAGTTAGTTGCGCAGATATGAGATAATTAGTTATAATGATTACACTACATAACAAATACTCTGATTATTTCAAGAGCATTGTAAACATGAAAGGACAGTAACGTTAAATGGTAGAAAAAAATTGAGTGCAGGAAAAAATATTGGAGACAGGAATGTACGAGCAAGAATTCTCGATGGAATTCAATCATATCAAGATCACGAAGTGCTTTTTAACAATATTTCTGAAGCCGTTGGGAAAAGGGAAACTTTTAAAATCTGGTAGAGAGGTTCCAGATTTTGGAGCCTTTCATACGTATTGAGTTTCTACTCAGGTTGAGTCGAGTGCACAAGACATCAAGATGGTATTTGTATTATGCCTGTGCACTCTATGGCAGCGTCTGGTTTTGGTAAATATTTGTCTTGATTGTCCTGTATTTACAGTAGAAAGAGTGGATGTTTTGAACGTTCAATAAATTTTGCACATATGAAGCGTGGGGACATGTGTTGCCTGGAACCTGATTGAGTTACAATTTTAGTTGTCATTTTTTTTGTTGAGTTACTGTTGGTTCTGGTGATTTGTTGCAGATACGCAGACACAGATAACATAAATAAGGTATGGGTAGATTACAGACTAGTAAAACTTGAGTAATGATGTTCTGGGTACACAGCGTATCTTAGAAAGGATAACCATGCTCTTGAAAGACCTAGATATGTGCTGGATTTGTGTGCGAAATTTTAAATTGCTGTCAAAGTGTAAACCTGAGAGGATTTGTTTTCCCTTCGACTAGTCTTTTAATGTATCATTTACATTTATGTTAAATTTTAAATTCTTAGCCTTGTTCCCAAACACCAGGCAGAAAATCATGTCAATAAGGAGTGTGAGTTTATTAGCTGTCATCCAGGGTGATATATTTGCGAGTTGCTCGTTACTAACAATGTTGATGAGTAAAAGAGGATCTGAAGGGAATGTGATAAAAGTAGTGATATCTGCAAACAGAGCGGATTCCTGAGAGGCATTAGGATGCTGGAGGCATTAGGTTTGGTTGGACAAATCACAAAAGCTTGTGAGGATGGTGGATTCTCAAAGCCAGTGTTTCTGCATTGCGTTATGCATTAACAAGCATTGTGAGGAAAATAGTGGATATGTCGTGTGTTCTGAAACCTGTTGTTTCAACAGTGAATTTCATTCGATCTCACGGTCTTAATTATTGCCAGTTTAGTGATTTTCTGAAGGAAACTGATTCTGAGTTCGTTGACTTGCCTTATTATACACCAGTTCGATGGCTTACACAAATAACCCGCACATGGGAGAGAGGAGCTTACGACGACGTTTCGGTCCGACTTCGACCATTTACAAAATCCCACTAACACAAAAGGAGAGAAGGAGGGAGTATATATAGACCAGCAGACAGGGGCGGTTCCAGTCACGGTATTGTGCCTTTTTGTTATTCGATGGATTAGTTGTGGAAAAGTTCTATTACGGTTCTTTCAGCTCAGAAAGGAAACTGATTCATTTCTCACAGAGAAGAATCGACCCGAACCACTTTTGTCAAACGCTGACTGGGTTTGGAAATTGGCATTTTTTGGCAGACGTGACAAGCCATATAAATCAACTGAATGTGAAGTTGCAAGATGAAACAAATCTGATTCATGATGTATTCACGCATGTCAAGGCATTCAGGGCGAAACTGATGCTATTATGAAGGAGAGATGAAAGTTACTAGGTTTATGTCCCATGTTGTGATAAATTTCATGAAGAAAGTGAAGCAGAATTTCCTTCTTCATTTGCATCAGAAATCATTATAGAATTGCAAAAACAATTTCAGAAACGATTTTCTGATCTTGATGGAAAAAAAGATGAAATAAAGCTGCTTCAAAATCTATTTGACTTCAGTGTTGAAACTGTTCCAAGTCAGTTTCAAATGGAAATTATTGGTCTCCAATCAGATGACATACTGAAAGAAAAGTATAAAGGAGGAAATCTGATCCAGTTTTATAAATCTTTACAGCCTGAACAGTGTCCAAATTTGAAGCGAGTTGCTTGTTGATTCGTATCAGTTTTTGGTACAGCGTATCATTGTGAACAAACATTTTCAAAAATGAAGTATGTCAAGTCCAAATATCGCACAAATTAATCTGATGAGCATTTGAAGTCCATATTCTAATAATTGGCTCCTCGGACTTGAAACCTCAGTTCAGCAGTATTTTGAAATTAAAAAACCAGTTCCATCATTGCCATTAATCTTGTACAAATTAATTTCGTGTCAGCTTTTCTTATTTGCAGTTCGGTAACTGATTATACTGTCAGAACACTGGCTTATCTTGGACATTTTTACTCATTACAGTATATATAATTTCTCAGTGTAAGTCCGGTATTGTTTCTTCGTGATTTTACATTTATCTTTTGTTACATTTCTCTTCTGTTCTGAATCATATCATTATAAAAAGGATCCAAATATAACTTTTTCATTTATTTATATTAATTTATAAGACTGATTCTTTTCTTTGGCTCACGAAAATGTGCAAAATATACGATGTGGTTCTCGTAGTGATCCTCTGCAGGTGCATTGAAGGTAGTGAAGGATCATGATCCTGGAGCTAAGCCTCCGTATCCTAGGATCGAACCTGATTGCTCTCTAATCCTCCAATTCCGTAGGCACTGTATGACCCTCACGGGTTGAGTGCTTTACCATGAAGAAAAATACTTAAGACGGAGAGAGCGGCACCTGCGTCACCTCTGAGAGGATGTGTTCCTTCAAGCTGGTGAGGGGGGCTCTTGATCCAAGGAAACGAACCTATTCTCTCTTTCCTTGGATCGAAGCTAAATTACCTTTTGTGATCCCCAAGCGCTGTGTCACCCCTACAATTTTAGCGCTCCACCCTTAATAATAATAATAAAATGATTATGATAATATATAATAATTATGAGATATAATAATTATGATAATATATAATATGATAATATATAATAATTATGATATATAATAATTATGATAAAAAATGATTATGATAATATATAATAATTATGATAATATATAATTATGAAAATATATAATTATGATAATAATAATAATGCGCACCTACACGAGTGTTCACAACCCAACTAACCAACTTCGCAAAATCTGATTTAAAGGATTATTATTAGTGAACATTTTTGTACATTTTGTGGTTAGGTCGACGCAACTAGACTCAACTTCACTTCCGTGGCCACCTGCAGTGTCTGTCCTGGATTATCATGCACGACGTTTCGGGCCAGGGCGAACCGAAACGTCGTCTGCTGTTTCAGGCAACATTTTTCAACAATTCATTTTTTTTTCATCTGGAATCTGCATAAAATAAAACTTTGATGTTATTTACATTTGGAGCAGCCAATGGTTACTCAGTATTTCACTGACGTCACATGTCAACACGCCAATAAAAGCAATCAATCATAATTCTGCCCAGGATACTTAATTTATTTTACTGTTAACAAGTGACTCATCGTAACTCAAAAAAAAAACAGAATGACTCTAGTAATAATGGCTACAGAGAGAGAGAGAGAGAGAGAGAGAGAGAGAGAGAGAGAGAGAGAGAGAGAGACTTCTTTTTTTCGTATACATATTTTCAAAATACCTTGAGGAAGGTGAAACATTAAACATAAAAACCTCACTTAAAAAAAATAGTTTATTACTCGAGGGGATATTTGTATCTAAATACATTAATAATTAAAAATACTTATTAGAAACTTGAAGCAGTTCATTTAAAAGTTAGAGATTGATCGAGTACCTTATACAATATGTACACTGACTCACTATAAACTATGTACACTGACTCACTATACACTATGTACACTGACTCACTATACACTATGTACACTGACTATACACTATGTGCATTGACTCACTATACACTATGTACACTGACTCACTATACACTATGTACACTGACTCACTATACACTATGTACACTGACTATACACTATGTGCACTGACTCACTATACACTATGTACACTGACTCACTATACACTATGTACACTGACTCACTATACACTATGTACACTGACTCACTATACACTATGTACACTGACTCACTATACACTATGTACACTGACTCACTATACACTATGTACACTGACTCACTATACACTATGTACACTGACTCACTATACACTATGTACACTGACTCACTATACACTATGTACACTGACTCACTATACACTATGTACACTGACTCACTATACACTATGTACACTGACTCACTATACACTATGTACACTGACTCACTATACACTATGTACACTGACTCACTATACACTGTGTACACTGACTCACTAAGCACTATGTACACTGACTCACTATACACTATGTACACTGACTATACAATATGTGCACTGACTCACTATACACTATGTACACTGACTCACTATACACTATGTACACTGACTCACTATACACTGACTCACTATACACTATGTACACTGACTCACTATACACTATGTACACTGACTCTCTATACACTATGTACACTGACTCACTATACACTATGTACACTGACTATACACTATGTGCACTGACTCACTATACACAATGTACACTGACTCACTATACACTATGTACACTGACTATACACTATGTGCACTGACTCACTATACATTATGTACACTGACTCACTATACACTATGTACACTGACTCTCTATACACTATGTACACTGACTCACTATACACTATGTACACTGACTATACACTGTGCACTGACTCACTATACACTATGTACACTGACTCACTATACACTATGTACACTGACTCACTATACACTATGTACACTGACTCACTATACACTATGTACACTGACTATACACTATGTACACTGACTATACACTATGTACACTGACTATACACTATGTACACTGACTATACACTATGTACACTGACTATACACTATGTACACTGACTCACTATACACTATGTACACTGACTCACTATACACTATGTACACTGACTCACTATACACTATGTACACTGACTCACTATACACTATGTACACTGACTATACACTATGTACACTGACTATACACTATGTACACTGACTATACACTATGTACACTGACTATACGCTATGTACACTGACTCACTATACACTATGTACACTGACTCACTATACACTGTGTACACTGACTCACTATACACTGTACACTAACTCACGAAATCGTAATGTACATAGAAACCATACCACGGGCGGGGATATAACGCTCGTCGGTCTGGAGTTTTGACTCTCTGATCGTGGGTTCTATCCCCGCCCGTGGTATGGTTTCTATGTACACTGTTGAGAACATGTATGGTGTGTATGCAAAATGAGATCAC